>ML786507.1:136190-167265 GCA_009831015.1 Picea engelmannii | reverse complement strand
TATGGATTTTATCTTTTACCAGCTGCTTTTACCCCCTGGGCCTTTAGCCCCTTCTTCCCACAAGACAAAGTGTAACCCTCAAAGGTCATCCTAATGGCCAGACTAGGGGAATGGGATAGATGTGTGGGGTATAAGATGTAAAAATGATAAAATGATGGGAGCGGACGATGGCTCTGCAAATCCCCCTTGGTGGCTAACCAAAACCCATGAATATCAAATTGCTAAGTCACCCCATCAATCACCCCGACAATGGTCAAGTGGATTAGTGTAAGATCCAAGCAGTCATCAGAAATGAAAGGAACCTAATGCATATATAAGAGGGTTATAATGATCAAATATGACACATACCATGATACCTTGGACCAATTACCTCATGGAGCAAGAGTCCTCTCTGATGCAAGTCCAAGCCGGTGGTGATGGAAGCTGCTGCAGCTGACAGGACAAATCTGGCGAAGAAGAAGAAAGATGGGCCCTCCAGGGCCATGCTCAGGTCAATCCTGCTCTCGGTACTCCATGTCTAGGACCTTTGGGCCTCGAGACATGATCTCCTAGTTATCCCTAGATATCGGGGATAACAGGCATCAACTCAGAAATCTTCCATGTAATGCTAGGCTTTTCATGTCCTTCAATTGAAACCTTCAGAATAAGCTCAGAATTGTAAGAAAACCAAGAACTCTGGACTTCACAAGCTTCAATGAACCTGCATACAGGTTTGTCTGTCGTCACTGACATCTTGCGCTTCATTGCTGAGAGGAATTTGTCTTCCTCTAAATGCTGGTTCTGCTGTAAAAGATTTATGGTTTCTGTGCCTTGAGATTCAAGCTTCCTTTGAAAAGCACTCCAGAACTCTTTCCTTAGTATGGATTCAAGATTTGTTATGAATTCTTCTCTGGATGTCTTATAAAGATTTGAAATTACTGCTCTGACCTGTTTTTTCGATAAGAGATTAACCCACGTTGCTTGATCGACAGAAGCTCCACTCGTTGACTCGAATTGTTTAAAAACCCTGCCAATCTCAACTGGTAGGTCGCGCTCAATACTCTTCAAGTTCTCTGTTGTCAAAATCTTTTGAATGAGAGGCATTCCAACCGAAGGCATTTGTTTGTCAGTGCGGCCTTTGGTAACCAGCAATGCTACAAAAGCGATGTTTCTACCTAAACAGTGCAATTTCTTGGGAATCAACAACTTAACCCAATTCTGTAGAGCGATGGAACTACTATTTACAACTTCGAAGGATCCTTCTAAGTGCGCTTGACGTTTCATTCTCAGGATTACCCGTTCACCTGAAAATAAAAATGGCGCTTGAAGGGTTTCTTCGTAGCATTGCTGTAGCGTCACCTTCAAGTCCCTCTTTGGATTTCTTCAAGGGTTTCTTCGTAGCATTGCTGTAGCGTCACCTTCAAGGGTTTCTTCGTAGCATTGCTGTAGCGTCACCGTCAAAATTATTTCCTGTCCATATTTGACAGGTCCTGTTTGCTTCTGGAGCCCTTCAATCCTAAAAATAAAATGACCACCATCATCAACAGGATCAGTGAACTTGACCTCCGATCCGTGGTAGATGAGCCTCTTGTCACAATCTCTGCCTGCTAAGATCTCACTCAATTCTTGGTGCAGTTGATCAAACCTATCAACAGAATTAGAGCCACGTAGTTCTTGATGATTCTGTGAAGACGATGTCCCCGGGGAGGCCTCATCAAGAAGTTGCGCTCCACTAAAGTATTCTGGCAGAATTTTCAGAAAGGAGGCCACGACACTCTTTTGAATTGCTTCCGTCGAGGACTCCGCAGAAACGGGCTTCCGCGATGGAATTGTTCAGAGTTTTCATAAAATTGCAGTATTCATCATATCTTATAAATTTACCAAATTGTAGCAGAGACACGAAATGCTCATTGCTCATTCCGCAGTAATTCAAATCGCCATACTTCGACCAGCTTTCAATTTGGCTTCGAAGTTGATAATCTTTCAGCGTTATCAACTCTGACCTTTTAGAAACTCTTGAAGGCTTCTATTCTGCAGTCAAAAAAGCACAACGATTATACCCATCACAGAATAAAACATCCCCTAGTGCTACGGGAGGTGCCGAAGCCGATTTATTGAATTGCCTATCAATGGTAACGTTAAATCCATCAGAAAATCTGACATCGTTCTCAGAATGTTTCACGTGGCTTATTTTAAGCTTCTTGGTGCGTCTCCCTTTAGAGTAAGCACTTCTGACTGAAGAAGCCGAAGCTTCAAAAGGATAATAGCCTTGAACACACACATGTAGATAGTCCGAGAGCTCTACGAGATATCGAATGAAGTTACAAGAAACGTCCTTCCTCGAGGCTTCTTTGAGATTTTCACCTTCATGCCAGTAGAAAACAAAAATGGCTGATTCTTCAACTATTGCATAAGTCCTGGTTCTAATTGATCAAGAACAACTTCTTCTCCTAACAAGCCTTGCTTCCTCAAAGCCTCTGCTATCATTTGCTTGTTCCCATAGAATCCAACCACAGGCAAGCATCGCTGATTTAATGCATTGAAATCTATGCGCACTTGGGTAAATTGAGTACCAGTTGTTACTGCAGAATTGGGTACAAGCTCATTGCAAAGAAGTAAAATCTGGTCCTGCGGGAGTTGGACCTTCTCAACAAAGCTAAGCTCCTGTCTGTCAGAAACAACACACATTATCTTGAAAAGAGCTGAACTGGTAAACATAGAGGTTGAATCCATTGAAGCAACAGAAGCCATTCCTCCTTCTTCTTCCATAATGTTTAACAAGATTTGCCTTCAAACAACCCTCCGCCTTCAGGAGCGAGTCTCAATGCGGATCCTGCTAATAATGATATCAGGGAAAGACAGAAACTGACTTATGTGGACATTTTAACAGGCCAGCACCTCAACGAAGCCGAGCACGGAAGCTGAAATATGGAACTGTTCCAATTCCGGAATCACACAAAGTTGCCGCGCATTTCTAATACAGAACATACAGGTTATAGCTATTTCCGCTGATTGACGGACTGTTCAGGTAACTGTCCTGCAGAAAGAAGGAATTTTTTTCCGTACAGCTTGTCTTTTCGATTCCCCTGAAACGTTCCTTCTTCTATTTAATGCCTTGGGTGAAACGTTCCTTCTTCTATTTAAAATGTCAGCCTGGGGTGGGAAGGGATAATGTTAAAGGTAAATTCATTTTATTGCTACTGTGTTTTGAGGTTTACCAGAGATATTTTCATAGAAGGATTGATTATTTCTTGGGATATTTTCTCCATATAATTAAGTTTATAATTAAGTTTATTCTTTAATAAGGGAGTTTCTTCCCCAAGCTACACTTGATTCTTAGGAGCTGAAACAACTAGGGTCAGGGTTAAACTAGCTAAAGAGAAAGAAGGTTTGAGTTAGTGGATTAATAGTTAGAGGGTGTGTTGGTTAGTAGGTAAATGGTGACGGGGTTAGTAGATTAGTGGTTGGGGTTATTTTGGGTTATATGAGTTAAATATTAAGAGGTTTATGATAGTGGATTAGAGTTAGTGAATTAGTAGATCATGTTTAATTTAAATTTACGAGGTTATTATGTTAGAAACTAAGAGTTTAATGAGTGGTGAGTTATTTCTACTCTTAACCATAAAACTTTTAATTATCCAACAATGCATATTTTTTATTGCTTTCTCTAGAATTATGAGGTTATATAATTAATTCAAATTTGTATAGTATGGTTAAATGTTTTTTGTTTTCAAATCTAATTATATTATAAACATAAGTTCTCTCTTAAGTGTACTAGGAAATTTAAATATATTAATTAACATAATTCTTAGAGAAATTTAATATTTATAATCAACATAAATTTTACATTATAAAAAATAATTTGAAAAGTGGATTAATATGTATTCAATGTGATTTGAATTTTAAATAATATACAATTTTTTAAACTTTGTGCTATAAATTTTTCAAAAGTCTCCAAAAATTTATCTATTAAAATGATTATTCTTTAAATTGGAAAACAAATTTTAAATTTTCTAAATACAAATACAATTTTTATGTGGTTTTACATTTAATTATGAAAATTTTAAAAATTAATTTTAAAAATTAAAAATTATGTGGTTACTCATGGATCCTTATTAATTATGGTAGTCAATACTTATTTGTACACATGTCACATCTATTAATGTCACTTATATTAATTATTTTATATATTAAATAAATATAGTAATAAGACTTTGAAATATTAAAATTATAACATAATTATTGAGAGGAATTTATTATTCATAATCAACATAAATTTTATATTATAAAAAATAATTTGAAAAGTGGATTAATGTGTGGTCTTAATTTTAATATTTATTCTTATTACTATACTTATTTAATATTTAAAATAATTAATAGAAGTGACATGTGTACAAATAAGTATTGATGGTCCTAATTAACAAGTGTTGCATGGCAGGGTAGTCCCTGCCAGAAAACTCTCTTTCAGATTTCTGTGGAGTGGAAAGAAAGATACAAATGTGACTCCTTGGGTAAGATGGAAAAGGATTGCAGTCCCAAAATCTTTAGGCAGTTGGGGCCTAAAAAATATACATGTTTTCTCCAAAGCCTTAGTTGCTAAAGGGGGTTGGCGCCTTCTTTCTACAAATAGTCTCTGGACAAAGGTTGTCATCAAAAAATACATTGAACCAGACACCCTGGAGTCTTGGATCAGAAGAACTCAGAAAAATCTCAGAGGTGCCTCAACGATTTGGAAGGCAGTGATAAAATCTTTCCTTGTAATAGAAGGTGGTCTTGCTTGGAAGGTAGGAAACAGACTCCGAGTAAGGCTAGGGACTGATCCTTGGACATGAAGCGAAGAAAAACACTTACTCTCGGATCATCTACTAGCCACTTTAAAGCAAAAAGGATTGAACTCCTTAAACTCACTTGTTGACCAGCCCTCCACTACCCTTTGGGCTCAAGGGTGGAAAACTGCCTCTACTCTAAATTAAAACACTGTTGATTCAACAGAATTGGAGAACTATCGAAATTCCCTTTTTCGTTCACAAATCAGGATAAGAGAACAAGAAGACGAACTGGTTTGGGACAAAAATGAGTCTGGTATCTACACTCCAAAGGAAGGATATTCACAGCTAATGTAAGAACTCTCAGAAGCTGAACCAGTCTGGTGGTGGAAAAAGATCTGGAAGATCAATGGTCCTGCCAAGGCAAAACTCTTATGGTGGTGTGTGATCTCAAATAAAGCCCCAACCTGGGATATTTTACAAAAAATAAATTTTGTCGGACCAAGCAGATGCCCATTGTGCAAGACAGAGAGAGAAACGACACAACATCTCTTTCTTGAATGCACTTATCTAAAATTGGTCTGGGCAGGGGTTTCATGCACCATGAAATTCCCTTTTCAATTGGAAGGCCACACCTTGGAACAAGCCTGGAAGAACTGGTGGGAAAACTCCTCTTACAAAACTTACAAATTAATCCCTTTACTGATCACTTGGGGAGTATGGCTAGAAAGAAATGAAGCCATCTTCAAAGAGGCGACTATTTCTCCTGAGAAAACCTCACTAAAGAGTCTGTCAATTTTCTCTTCCTTTCCTTCAAAAGAAAGATCAAAGAACAGAGTAATAAAAGAAGTATACATAGAAAAATCCACACCTTGGGGATTTTTTGACGGAGCTTCCCAACACTACACATGTGGAGGAGGAGGCTTACTATACTTCTCAGACACACACTTCTTCACTTTATCTTCTGGATTGGGAAATGGAACTAATAATTATGCGGAATTAAAGAGCCTCAAACTTCTCATGGTTTTTGCCCTTGAAAAAGACTGCAAAAAGTTATCAATTTTTGGAGACTGAAAAAATGCAATAAACTAGATAAATGGAACTCAAAGATGCAATAATATCAGACTTGCCAATATTGTGGAAGACATAAAATCACTGCAGAAAAATTTTGACTTCTTTTCCTGTCAACATGTCTACAGGGAAAGGAATAAAGAAGTAGACAGGGCTTCGAAAAAGGGCACATACATGGAGATGGGCCACTGGAAGATCACAGAGTTCATAAACGAACAAACACAGGAACAACATAGAATTTTTTTGTAAATGAATGTAAACTCTAAAAATTTTACAAGATTTTGGATACAAAATCTATGAAGGATACTATGCAAACTGAGGATTGTACTCAGTACACTCTAGCATTACAGATTTCTTGGGAATGACTATGTAAAATCCCACGGGATGAAGAAGAAATAACCACTCGATATGAAGTATGTAGACATACTATATCACAAGAATACACCAGGAGGTGTATCTACAAAATGTAATTTTGATTATCATAATGAAAATTACGCTTTTTTCTGAGGAAAAAAAAGGGTAGTCCCTATCGGGCTGAATTGGAAATAAATGCAGATGTATGGAGCCCGAAGTAATTGTGAGTCGTTGATATTGAAAGAGAGCGGGAATTGTTGATCACCATAGCATACCCGAAATTTGTCGATTCGACAATTCAGGAGATTTAGCATGAGGCAAGTTGATATATTCTTTGATTCTGATTTCTTTCGCCGGTTTTATCAAATTTTTGTTAGCATATGCAACATGAAATGCCATATTCCTCAGCATTTAATGTAAGGGGTTCTTAATAATAGGGGTTTCAACTTCCAATTCTGATCTGAAAGTGGCGAGATGGCAGGGTTGACGAAGTGGGTTTTAATGGGTTTAATGATTGTCCAGTTATTTTGCATTGGCATGGTGTGGACTGGCCAATTCAATGGCAGAGTCTTGTGCGATGTGTGCATTTTTACAGTGCTTCTAAGATGTAACTTTAAGTGAAATTTATGATAATATAATACATAGGCAGTATCTCATTAGCTGAGTTGTAAATTTAATTTTAAGAAATGTAGAAATGATTGACAAAGCTGTTAAAATAAATCAAGGTATGAATTACACGCATTTGCAGTAGTAGAAAAAATGAAGATGTGCCCTTGACAAATGATTAAGAGTGCAACAATTTACATAGATCAGAGGTCTTGTTTTTACTCACAGTAGGAACAGAGGAAAAAACTGTAACTGAATGGAAAACACATGGAAAACACATAACTCAAATCAAAGGAGACTTAGAATCTTTGTCTTCTCTTGTATCAATATTCGATAAGTTCTTTGTTTTACATTCAGCCAGAAGAAGTCTGGAAAAGATGTAAGATCTATGTATTTATACAAAAATTGTCGTAACTAGAAGTAGTTAGACTTTCCACAATATCTGTTGTAAATATAGAATTCAATCCAAATTGAAAAAGAGAACAAAGATTTTGCTAAGTTATGGCTTGATGTGCTGGCATTTAATAAGCTCTTTTATTTGGTCCCAGATGTGCTTGTTTTCAACTGTTCATTGAACTGGGTACACATTTCCATCAATTCTATGGAAAATCTCGAAGGTTCAATGTTCTCATTCAATTCGAAGGCAAATACCTCCTTCTGTACTAGTGGTAGATTCTCTTAGATCTTCATTATTGTCTGGGTTGTAATTTGGTGTTGCAAACTAGGTTTTAGCAACATCTCGTTGATCTTGAGCAAATCAATATGTTTCCTCTGTTGGATGATAGATTGTATACTTTCCTTATTCTTTCTGGAGCTTTCTTTATTCTTTTCTATGTCAATTTTCTCGAGTGTCTCAGAGATATCATTACCTTTGAATTCAACCAATTCTGTCTCTACAACAAGCAGGGTATTCAAACAAGCCTCCTTTGCCTCCCTAGTAAGCTTCTTTCTTTCTTGTAGGTTTGTCTCTCAAACTTTCAAGGCCATTTCAACTTTCACCTGTTCAAATTGTGAAAAAGGGGCGAGACCAGGAATATTGGCTTTATGCCTGCATACAATGAATTATTGAAATTTGGATATGGCCATACAGACATCGTTTTCTTTCTCATAAATACTTTTCAGAGAATTATTTATTGCCTTATAGTATTTCTGAATAGTATCCATTTTTTGATATAGATCCCGATTGATAGCTTCCAGCGTTTCATTAATTTCAGATGCTTGCTTTTGGAATGAAGTATTATTGTGTTTGTCTTTTCCAGTGAAGCTATTATGGTTTGCAACTGTTGTATTGAACTGTCTCGCAGAGCAATTAAGGAATTATTATTCTGGACAGTCATCTCTAGCTTTTCTTGTAGTTGCTTCATCTATTGTTTATAATCCAACCTGATTTTCTCTATGTCATAATTCATTCTGCTCCTGATAACATGTTTTGTGCTCTGCATTTCATTCTGCAACCGTTCAACCAAGAGAGACTTTTCTTGCAGTTACTTTGAAAGATTGTCCACTAACCATTGGTTGGCAGTGGAAAATGCTCCTAGTGAATCTGCAACCTCTTTGGAAAATTCAGGGTCATTTTTTTCATGTCCATCATATACTATTATGTGTTTCTTGGTGGTCACTCCTTCCTTCTGGTGAGATTATTTTCTGATGATAGTTTTTCTTTTCTTATTGAAAAAGAAACTGGATGGGGGCATCTCTTCAGGCAAGATGGGAGTGAGTTCGTCTAGATGGATGACTTCAGAACTAGGAACCTCAAAACTGGTTGATAAAGGAGTTACTGAGAGAATAGGGGAAATAAGTGTAGTAGACTTTTTTTCACTAGTAAGACTGGGAGTAACAATGGTAGTAATTGGTGATGAAGGGGGAGAATCATGTTCATCTTTCATGAAGGCTTCAAGGGAAGCTAATAACTCTTGATCATTTAGGCCTGGCATTGATGCTTTTATATGTTTAAATAATGCATTTGTATTGTTCAATACTTGTTCAGTTTTGTCCTCAGTGAAGCTACTTCGTTGGGGTTTTGTGGATCTAGTTTCATGTGAAGATGGAATGGGATTTGACTCTCCTTGCAAAATCTTAGGCAAGTTGTTCCTTCTGTGGTTTTGAAAGCTCAGTAAACCAGCATGTTGGTCAAGAGGCAGAGACTAAAATCTGTTTTCAACTTCTTCATAGGATCTAGATCCTCAGAAAACATTGTCATAAGGGGAGTCTTCGTGTATATATCTTTTCATGTTGAATTGGGCCAAATTATTCTCTACTATTCTATGAGGATCATGTTTTTTTTAATTCAATGTCAACTAATTTGACATCTTCTAAGGCCGCAGCCTTGACTTTTGAATGACCAAAATCTAACAATGTAAACATGCCAACATGTATGGGAAAAGATGGCCATACCTTTTTCTGAGCCACTTTCAAGTCTTTGGTGATTCCTCCTGGGATTGTTTGGTATGCCACTTCTCTGCAGACCAGCCTATCAGGGGAGAATTTTGGAAGGGCATGGGTAGAAACAGAGTAGCCGAACACTCTGATGTAAGAGAAGTTATGTTCAATGTACCAATATGCAATTGTGCCTAAGTTCCCCATAATGTGCTCTGAAATCCTGGGCGGAGGGTGACCATAGATATCTACATGAATGGGTACCACTACATTGTGACTGATCTCATAAAAGAAATATTTATCACTTTCTTCCCATAGTTTGGAGTGGTAGAAATGTATAGGCTCGGAACTAGCCAGGGTCCAACTCTAGTTTGTCAGGGGAAATTGAGTCATGAATCAAATGCCATCCATGATGTAGGAAAACATGTAAAAAGGAGCATGTTGGCCTCTCGATTTCAACGTTTTGTACTTGAAACCCTCCTTAGCTAGGTTATCCGACAACATTTTTTCCCAGTTGAAAGTATATCCTTCGGCCACTTCATTGATTATAGACACCCATTCAACTGTGAAATGTGCAGGGTTTTTCCTTCCAAATAGCCGACAGAGCATCATGGCAATGTATAAAATGTGAGCATCTAAAGATGTTGTGGAATATATACCATGAGCATTGGATTTAAACTTGGTTGGATTTACCCACCAGGTCTTGATTATGTCATGACCAGTTCTTCCATATTGAGTGCATTCTCTCCTTTCAAAATCTAGAATAAATGTTGCAATATATGTGTATTTGGGTGCGAAAGATAGTTTTTACATTACTTGTATGTCCTTCGGATGAAAGGAGCCAATGTAGGTGTTCTGGTAACTGATAATGCTTCTGGTTTGAATGTCATGTGCTCCAAAGCCAAACTTGTCATGTCATTGTAGGGTATTATCTTTGGTCGAGTAATGATTTTGTGCAGTTCAGACTGAGCTACCAACCTGAGCTTGGTTGAGAATGACTCGTCTTCTTCTTTCGTTGAATCGTCCAGACATAGAAGAATCTCATGTTCCAAGATATCATAGACCTGTTTCCAAGGATTGATGGCATCTGCAATTCGCGAAGTGGTGTCAGAGAGAATACATGTGTTTGGGTTGGAATCATTTGTTGATGCATCTTGCTTCTTCCCTGGTTTGGGTGGCGCCATAATTCTCAGAGAAATGAAATTAACCTTATTGTTATAAGAGAAGCATGTAAGCTCTCAATTACTGAATGGAAAACTCTAATTGCAAATCGTAGAATGACTTGAGATTTGAAATGTGTTTATTCATAAAGTCTATCAATATTTGTATTGATCTACTGACAAGGTGATTATTAAAAATCTATGGAATTTATTAAGTGGCGATTGCGAAAATATTTAACCTTAGAGAGTTATAAATGCCATTAATACTTTGGCGGTTCGACGTTCGCAGGTTTTGAATGTAAGACAAGACAAATATGCGGAAGTCAGAATTTCAGGAGCAACTAATCATTAACTAATCACTTTTATGTTTTAATTAATCATTCTTTAAAAATCCTTTAGCTTTAAGTAATTCAGAACTTCAGTATTCAGGGGTTTTGAATGAAGGATGATAGAAATCCTTTGAAGGCCGAATTCCCAGAGTAAAATTTGAACTGTTATAGGTATTTCGGGGCTTCGGAACCCTTAGCGGTCTGGAAATAATTCTTTGTTTTGTTTTCCGAAGGGAAATCTCCTGGAGTGATGTGGTAGTGATGATGTGATTTTTAGTGACGTGTCAAGAAATATGGATGACATGTTTCACCTAAAAATGTGTGAATACGCTGACACGAATATTTAAAACAAGTGCCAGGTTCCAGCCTAAGAAAAGATTTAATGACACATGTTCTATAACTCATTTGTAGACCCTTTTAAAGATTATCGGAAGGAACTGTCTTCGAGACTTCAAAACTTCATAGATTCAGGGTTTTTTTTGTTTAGATGCCTTGTAACTCCCGAAGCGTGATGTCCCGAAGTGACCGTTGAAGGTTTTGTTTTAAAATTTGGGCAGGTTTATAATGTAGAGAACATGAGAGTCGTTTGATCAAATTTAATGGAATTCATCAATGGATGATATTGTAAGCACCTTATTAATACATAATGATCATGGATTTATTTAATTGAAAAGCAATTCCCTAAGTTTTTTTGGTGAAATTTTATTTTTAAGAGGTAAAAACAAAATATTTTAAAATTTAAAAGTTTAAAATCCTAAAGTGTTATAACAATTTCAATTATCTTACAAGATGAAGAAGATATTCTAAGATTGGGCACTCGGGGTGTCATCCTTAGACATATCAGTCAAGTGTCCATTTAGGCTACAAAGAATCATTTTTACAACATGAGGTCCAGATGTGGAAATGGTGATGGAAGATGCTTTGGAAAACCCAAATTCCAACATAAAACTAACACCTATATGTGGGTTCAGATCAACGACACCTGCGCATTCAGAGTTTCAAAATCGCACAAGTTTTAAGAAAAAGCGACAACTTGTGAAGCCCCAAATAGCTGAAGTGTTGCAGATCCAAATGCGGGAAGTGCCACGTCACTTTGGGCATGTACCACTCTGGGAGTTTTCAATGCAGAACATGTCGAAATCGTCGAACATCGAAGAGTCGGAGTCAAGAACTCCCGAGATACTTAATGATAAGATACATTAATCTTGGGTTAATTGGAAATAAACATGGTTAATGACTTCGGGCTCGTACCAATCTGGGAGTTATACGAACGTTGCATAGAGAAACTCCCGAAGGATGAAGTGCCAGAGGCACGTGGCAGTCATCCATGAAGGAAACGTGGCATCAACTAGTAAGTACACGTGACATCATGTGACGCGAGGCGACCACATCAGTCAAGGCCCATATTACTCTAGGAGTTATACAAGCTCCGCATTTAGAAACCTTCGAATCCCTAAGTACCGGAGAGACGTGGCATCAATCCGTCGCCGATACGTGTCATAAAACTGTCACAAATACATGGTATCCATCACTCAGGGGACGTGGCGCTCATATAGACCATGACACGTGGCACTCGTTTAAAGCATATTTTGTGTTCGTCATCTGTACTGTTTCAAGTGAAATGTGGCACATATTATTTATGTGACACATCAGCCTTTTGACGTGTCCTATAACTAATTTGTAGACCCTTTTAAAGATTATTGCAAGGAACTGTCTTCGGGACTTTGGAAATTTGTAGATTCGGGGTTTTTGTTGTTTAGATGCCTTGAAACTATTGAAGCGCAAAGTCCCAAAGTGACCGTTGAAGGTTTTGTTTTAAAATTCGGGCAGGTTTATAATGTGGAGAACACAAGAGTCGTTTGATCAAATTTAATGGAATTCATCAACAGATGATATTGTAAGCTCCTTATTAATACATAACGATCATGGATTTATTTAATTGAAAAGCAATGCCCTAAGTTTTTTTGGTGAAATTTTATTTTTAAGAGGTAAAAACAAAAGATTTTAAAATTTAAAAGTTTAAAATCCTAAAGTGTTATAACAGCTTCAATTATCTTACAAGATGAAAAAGATATTCTAAGATTGGGAACTCGGGGTGTCATCCTTAGACATATGAGTCAACTGTCCATTTTTACAAGGTGAGGTCTAGATGTGGAAATGGTGATGGAATATGTTTTGGAAAACCCAAAGTCCTGAATAAAACTAACACCTATATGGGGGTTCATATCAATGACACCTGCACATTTGGAGTTTCAAAATCGCGCAGGTTTTAAAAACAAGCGACAACTTGCGAAGCCCCAAATAGTTGAAATGTCGTAGACCCGAATGCATGAAGTGCCACATCACTTCGGGCCTGTACCACTCCGGGAGTTTTCAATTTAGAACTGGTTGAAATCGTCGAACGTCGAAGAGCTAGAGTCAAGAACTCCCAAGATACTTAATGATAAGATGCATTAATATTGGGTTAATTGGAAATAAACATGGCTAATGACTCTGGGCCCGTACCAGTCTGGGATTTATACAAAATCTGCATACAAAAACTCCAGAAGGGCGAAGTTCCAGAGGCACGTGGCAGTCATCTGTGAAGGACACATGGCATCAAACATGAAAGACATGTGAAATCATGTGGCACGAGGCGGCCACATCAGTCCGGGCTCGTACTACTCTTGGAGTTATACAAGCTCCACATTCAGAAACCTCCGAAGCCCTAAGTACCGGAGAGACGTGGCATCAACCCATCGCTGACACGTGTCATTAAACTATCACAAATACGTGGCGTCCATCAGTCAGGGGACGTGGCACTCATATAGACCGTGACACATGGAAATCATTTAAATCATATTTTGTGTCCGTCATCTGTATTGTTTCAAGTGACATGTGACACATATTCTTTATGTGACACATCAGCCTTTTGACCGCAAATAGCCGAAGTGTCACAGATCTGAATGCCCAAAGTGCCACGTCACTCTGAGCCTGTACCACTCTACATGTGGCTCTCGTCTAGATCATGACACGTCATTCTGAGAGTTTTTCCATCCAGAACAAACATAGTTCTTCTAAAGCACGGAGCCCCGAAGAGCCGGAGTCGCAAAATCCTGAATTAGTTAATGATAATATTATATTAATCTTGGGTTAACATCCCGTATTTTTTTCCTACTATGAGTAGTGCAGGAGATAGCTACTAAAAAAATATCAAATATTCCCATCACTTGTAACTTGATATATTGTTGGAGTCTGACTTGCCATCTTGGAAATTTCCCTTCCTACGTTGCAAGTTTTATCTCTTTAATCTATTTATGGAATTCAATTTTAATGATCTTTGTAAACTTCCAAGTGACTTTAATCCCAAGTAAGTAATATCCATTTCATTCTATTAGATATATTGTCTGGCTTGTCTGTTTGTATATGTGTTGGGATAAATAAAGTTATATGTGGTGCCAAAAAAAACCGATATAATTTTCTTTGAAAATGTGTCTAGTGTCAAAGATTCTTTGATCTCCTTTTGTGCCCTTTTTGTTTGCTAGTTTTTTCTATATATCAACACACACCTAATATGATTGTTTATATTCATGAGTTTCAACTCATTGAAGTTAATTTAAACTATGTTAGAACAAGGTGTCGAGAAAGAGGAAGATGCCCTTTTCCTGAAAGTTTTGTCCATGAGTAGCAAGCCCACTTTGCAAAGGTTGATCTGCAGTTGCGCTCCAGGAAGAGGAACTGTCAAATGACAGTTCAGTATATTACAACCTGAAATATTTGTAACATATCTATCGAGTTGATTTTTTTTGGCAACGATAATTTTTTTTGAAGGTTTTTATTTCTACAGATATTCTTGTAGATGTATTTACAAGTGTCATTGATCTTTGGCATTGGAAATTAATTGTGGGTTAGAATTTTCACTTGTTGCCAAATCATCATTTTCTAGTCCAATATTTTATCCACGTACTCATTTTGTATTGTGTTTGTATCATTAAAAAGAGTGTGAGCAAATGCAAATACAAACTATGACTTGATTTTTGGATGTAACTATGTATAGTTGATTTACAAGCCTTATTGATGTTTGTCCTTTGTAGATAACAATGGGTTAGCATTATTTTGCATTCTTACTGTGATAATGCCTTAAAAAAACTAAAATAAGCAACAATTTTTCCCAATTCAATATCTACACACAAAAAAATTATGATCCCATAATATTCACCTCTGTCAATTCGATAATAGGGAGGTTGATTTGGTAGATCGAACTATCGGTCACTTTAGGCGACTAGGGTGCATCTGGGGTACCTGTGAGAAAATATAATGCTTTGATGAAGATTTTTTTTTATTGCAACCAGTGAGATTAATTGTGTTTTTGATAAATTGTTTAATGTGTTGAAACATTATTTTAAGTATTAAACTTCTTGCAACAGATTGTTCATTGAATGGTTTGTTGTTTCCCTCTGTTTTTACCTTTATTATGTCACTTGTATGTCATTGGTGCAACAATAGCCAAGGAGAACCCTCATCCATATCATATTTCCAATATCACCATGCTCTTGTCTTGGTGAACCAACCCTCTAACTAATCAACAAATTGAAAAGAACGAACATTCCAAACTTGTGGTGGCCTAGCTCTGCCCTTTAGCGGCCAGGTGCAGACTTTAGGAACAACAGTAACTATGAAGTATTTTAGACAACTCTATAGGCACTTCAATCAAAGAATAGAGAAAGTGAGTCATACTTATAGCTTCCAGGATGTGTTTACATAAGAGAAGCATCGAAAAGCTAAAGAGAAATCAATGGAGAGTTGTTGAAATAAAGTTATTGTACTGTCAACTTGAGTGCAAGTATAACAATGATGAACTTGAATTTTAATTTTATGTGGTTGATTGCATATTTTCATTTGACTTCAGCTAGCATATATCTTTTTTTTTTCAAAATATTTCCAAAGAAGAAGTTTGGTAATTTCATTAATCAAGTAAAACTGGTTAAATGAACTACATATTACATTTGTTCCACAGAGCTTGCATTAAAAGGCAAGGTAGGTCTTATATATTCCTTAAGATCGTAGAAAAACTGCTAAGACATTGAATCTATTATCCAGTCATAATCCAAAAACCAGGCCCATGAAAACCTTGAACTACAACACCAAATCACGTGGCCAAAAGTTTGGCAAACACAACACAGGAAAAAATCAACAAAGAGTGGGAATTGTATCCCATCTATAACCAAATTCCCAAATGGGCACCAAGAAATTCGTTGATTGATATATTACTATGAACCAAGATCACTATGAACATTTTCTTCTGATATTACTATGAACCAAGATCACATTGACCTGACAATGTTCTAACATTACTAGTTCTGGAAAAGACTATCAACATTTAACTTAATGGAGTTTGAACAATGAAAAATTTGCAATATTATTGAAAATGCCCGATGGTTCTATTTGGAGGAGAAATACATTTTGATACCTCAAACAATGGACCTCATTTATTCACAATTGAGTACTTTTTATGAGGTCTTTCCTCATGCTTCTCATTCCCAGACTCAACAATCATATGTGTCTCCAGTTCACTTTTTCATGGTAGTGCAAAACTTTATTCATATTTTGATTGGGTAACATGGATAGAGACAGATCACACTGTTTCGTTTCTTGTCAACGCAGGATATGCATTTTTTTTTTGGTGTAGTCAATATGTAGTATGGCATTGTCCTCATTTAAGGTAAATTTTCTATGGACGTGGAAGTCACGTAGCATGTAGATAGTCTTTGCCTTTTTCTGGAAGTACATTTCATATGGAAATTATGTCAACCTAGGAAGCACATCTTGTAATATAGGTTGTCTAACTGTACAATGTACAATTTTTTTGTTGAGGGTTCAGATGACAATGTTGACGCAATGACTATATATGTAAGGGAATTTTGCACCACATCATAGACAATCAATTTTGCCATCATTTATGAACGCAAAGGCAGAAGCAAGAGAATTGCAATTGGCACATACAGGCTCGAAGGGGGTCGAGTAGGCATTTCCTGCAACCACAACACCCTCAATCTGCACACATGAGCATAGTAGTTAATATATTGAATAATATAATATATATGTGTACAAGAAAATAGATGCACAAAACTGTTGAAGGTATTTTTTTTGGTGCAAATTGTTGGCGGAGGTATATATGTATACGTACAACAGTTGTGGAGATAGTTAGTTTCTTGAGATCTCATACTATGTTTGTTCGCAATTCTATTACAAATGTTTCTTAGGTTGTGTGAAAGATCCTTTCTTTAACATCTATTTTCTTCGTTATATTTTCGAACAACATAATTGGAAATTGCCCTTTATGCAATTGTTGTTCCATTGAGGAAAATAAATTTGCATAGGTGTCGAACAATTGTAGATGCACCATGGAACAATTTAATAGTTGTGTAAGATGTCTGAGATATATGAGCATGTGAAAGCAAAGGACAAAAAAAATGGGTATGGAAAACAGTGCCATTGCCTTGTCGTTGTCTGAGTTTCCATCATTTATATGGAGAATATGTTGCGAGCCAAATTTTCTTGCAAATGTGACAAATGCACCAATGGTTCTTGTTATTGCATAGTTTGTAGCTAGGTCAAGAAGGCTAAAGGATAGAGGCCAAACTGGCGAAACAGGAACCTTCCCCACCCAATGTCACCTCAATGGGGAGGTTCTTTATATTTAGGGAGGTTAACCCAGGGGAGACATCCCCAGTAATCTGGGTTTTTGAAGAGGTTAAAGTATAAAAGTCAAGGGAAAAGTTCCTCCTCACAGGTTACCGCCAAGGTCAGAAAGTCCGGTTAATCAACCAATAAATGAAGTGTATGCCCAAATGAAAACACCTGCCCGGAACAAGACAACATCAATACAATATATATGCAAGCTATAACTTAGTGGGTTAGTACTTCATGTGACTATCTGAAAATTATATATAAGCAATGAAACAACAAATATCAATGAGATCAACGTTTTGTCAATATAACAATGTAGATATCTGCATCTTACTCCTTTTATTTCTGACAACTGCTTGGATCTTACATTAACCCACTTGACCATGGTTGGGGGGATTGACAGGGTGTCCTAGCAAGCCTATACCCATAGGTTTTGGTTTTCCACCAGGGGGATTTCTTAAGATCCATCGTTCGCTCCCATCATATCATCACTTTTCATCTTATCTCCCGCTCACCTGTCCCATTCCCCTAGTCTGAGCATTAGGACGATCTGTTTGTGGGGTTACACCTTATCTCGTGGGAAGACAGGGCTAAAGGCCCAGAAGGTAAAAGCAGTTGGTAAAATATAAAAGCCATAAAAAATGAAGCCTAGAGATGCCTCGCCCAGGGTTCCTCGAGAAGGAAATAAAAAGCCTCTCAGCAAGAAAGTAGAGGGACCCGAAGAAAAACAAAACAAGACCTAGCCAAGAGGATGGGGGGTCTCATCACGAGCCAGCCCATTATGTTCATGGGTACCTAGCAGGATGACATTGCCATTATCTGGTTACCACGCCAGGGCAGTGACCTTTGGTTACACGGCCAAAGGAAAGGGGGTCTCATCACGAGCCAAACTTATCATCTCTGTGAAAGTACTTGTGGGTAACACTGTCAGCTTTGGTCACCATGCCAAGGCAGTGTCCTCTAGTTAGACCTAAAATAAAATAAATAAAAATAAAGGCAATAAAGGGCTTGGAAAGAATTGCATCCATGATAGGTACAACTCACCTTCTACAAAGGCACCCACAGGTAATATCGTACACCCATGTCTTTCACTTTACCCATATGTCTGAACATCCCTTGACCACATCACCTCGTTTTACATGGCTTGGATGATACCCTCTGGAAAATTTCCTTTTCTTATGGATGCTGGCCCAATAGGGCATTTTTTCTTTTTCTTCAGCTTTGTATAGTAGGTAATTGTAATTTATTTGAGCTATTGAATGATATATCAGGGGTTTTATGCATATATTTGATAAAATTAATGATGAAACGTGATTGACATTGCTATGATCCCTGTGACTAATGAGCCCATGGAGGGCGAAGTTTTTGATGTGTAGGACCATGCCCGACGGACAGGTACTAGTTGGATCGGTACACATGGGGAGATGATTAGCTCAGACCTCCATGGGGCTGAAGAGCCCATCAGATGGTTGTTGGGACCCCATCAGGGGCAGAGACAGGACAGTGATTGGTCGAGCCTTTACACATGAGAAGAAGAAGGACGTTCCACCCAGGGCACTTTGGCTAAGCCCAGCCCAGGGGGGTTGACCCCTTCAGATGGAACGTTTTCCTTTTGATGGCCAGGACGTCACCCAGGAGGCTTGGACGTCACCTTGAGCGTGTGGCAGTTTGATAGGATGGCTGACACGTGTGGCAGCTTGGAGGAGCCCAGGAAGGGCTAACGTTTGACTTCTGGATGTTGGACTAGCCCCAAAAGGGCCTAATGTCTCTCTCAAAGGGGCTTGACATATCACTTTTTGCTCATTTATGTCTTTTACTTAGAAATTAATGTAAAAACAATATGATTTTGGCTTGTAGCCTTGTCGACTATTTTTAATGACCTAATTTTAATTATAGGTCATGATACACTATATATTGAGGATGTTTTTCCATCATTTGGATAGAACACAACAACTCACACTTGTGAGGTCTAATTTTTGCGCCCTAGTTTGGGTATTTGGTCTTTTAAAGGAGGCACACTTGTTGATGGAAGTCTTTTCTTGGCATATTTTGGCATTTCTCTTGAGGAAGGTTTACAACTAGGGTTTGCATATGCTTTTCTTCATGATATGTAAGTGTTTTTCCTGCAAAACTTCTTGATTGAATGGTTGTAGGTTAGTATTCTTGCATTTACTTATAAATTTGTTGATTTCAAAACCCTAGGTGACAAGCACACAAGTAGGTCCTTGTTTCATGTCCCCTTAGAGAGAATTTTTCAGCCATTGAAGAAGGAAGAAAGAGCCTAGCCTTTTCTACACTCTTCTCACTTCTTCCCTTAAGCTAGCTTTGATTTTAAAGGTTAAAAGGAGGGTGACGTCCTAGGCCTAGGTTTTCTACACCTAGGGCTGTCCATCTTTTAGGGTTTTAGTGATAGAGCCTTGCCATTGCAACACTCTCCCTCATTAAATCCTCTGGTTTTAAATCTTTTCCTTTGCTAGCCGTTTTTCCAAGTTTGACCTAAAGAAGGAGGAAAGAGAACGAGGCCTTGCTTAAGCAACACCGGAGTGAGCCTCTTTCCCCTAGGGTTTTGATTCTAGGGCCCTACCATTGCAGCACTCTAGAACCCATCCCTCTTGTCTTTAGCCTATTACTCCTTCAACCTTGCGTCCTCTCCTTGAATGACTCCATATACCCTTAGGCACTGATCTTAGACACACAACGTTGAAGTCCTAGTGTCCAAAACAACTCTCAAAACTTTGAATTTTGAAACCCTAACTAACTAAGCTAACCCTAACTAGGCTGACGTCATAGTTGGTTATTCCATCTTGACGCAACAAATATTGATAATAAGCAATTAGATGATGGTTGAAGGCATTTATTGAGTAAATGATTGATTGGATATATTGTTTGCTACATCATCTCAATAGTTATTGATAAATTGATACTTTTACATTGTTATATTGACAAAACATTGATCTCATTGATATCTATTGTTTCATTGCTTATATATAATTGTCAGATAGTCACATGAAGTACTAACCCACTGAGTTATAGCCTGCATATATATTGTATTTTTGTTGTCTTGTTCCGGGCAGGTGTTTTCATTTGGGAATACACTTCATTTATTGGCTGATTAGCCGGACTTTCTGACCTTGGTGGTAACCTGTGAGGAGGAACTTTTCCCTTGACTTTTATACTTTAACCTCTTCAAAAACCCAGGTTACCGGGGACGTCTCCCCTAGGTTAACCTCACTAAATAGAAAGAACCTCCCCATTGAGGTGACATTGGGTGGGGAAGGTTCCTGTTTTGCCAGTTTGGCCTTCTTCCTTTAGCCTTCTTGACCTAGCTACAAACTGTGCGATAACAATTCCAATTAGGTAAATGTCGTTGTTCTATGCAAATTGGATGATTGTTGTGTCCGGTACGAAATGAAATTCCGAGCAAACCATGAAATTTTTTTCGACAACACTTGTTTCATTGAGCAATATAATCCGATCACAATCACCACGGTCATATACTATTTTCAGTAATATATTGAAATTTGTAATGGATATCGCATTACCTGAAAAGATCTTCTCTGCATGTTTTTTGACAAGTTGTGTAGGGATAGTCAGAGTAACTGTCATCATGGCTTCATTTTATGTCATGTCTACACGCATAATGCATCTACTTTTTGTTTCTTTGTCTAAGTAGGTGTTATACACAACCATTATGTCTCTGATGAATAGTGGTCCAATTCGGCGACTATTCAAGCCTTCTATTGATAGTATATTGGGTGGTATAAGTTTAGACCTGGTGACATTTTTTTGAACATGAAAAGTAATGTGAATGGCAGTCTGTATATCGTTTTTTTTTTTGCATCAATGTACAAGTAGATGCACAGTTTGGATAAAGTATGCATGTTAGAGTTTTGTAACTATACCTCTTAGTCTCTGGACCTTGCACTATGTTGGTCGTTTCACTTGTACTCATTGGTACTTCTTGTGAACTAAAAAGCATGTGTTGTAGATGACATCAACATATTTACCATGGCATAGATGAATAAATAACCGAGGATATTTGTTTCCTAAACATAGAAAGAGCGTAATCTATGAATCTTTACCTTTGGCCTTGTCATTTTGTTGATGTTTGCGATGATTGACTACTCATGCCCATGTCACTTGTACGAATTTTTCTGATGCAAACATGTGTACATCGAACATGACAACAACTAAATATGCATATCATGCATTGTATATTATTCATAATTGATATGGATGTACATTAAGCACATGCATTGTGTTTGATTTACTATTACTGTTGGTATACCTTTTGGAAGATTGTACTTCAGCTTCATCTGTTGTGGCACATAAGACTTCATCCTATTGTTCAATTAGTCTATTTTTTTTCAATGTAGCAATGCAGAGAATACAATGGACATGAAGCTAAGTTGCTATGTAGGAACACATGTAAACATATTAAATACAATTTTATTTATTTCAATGTAGTAGCATAAAAAATACAATTGACATGAAGATAAGTTAATATGTAGGAAGATATGTAGTATCTACATATAAAAAAAAATGAGGTGCAAATCAGTAGAATAAATATACACAGAATAAATTAAATCCAAAGCAATGGAGTATGGAATAAGGGTAGTAGCATGCACCTTCATATGTCTTCTTGTACATTTCTGGTTAAGAGTTCTTCGTCTTGTCCAGTTCTTTTGTTTCTTTCAATGAAGGAAAGTACAAAATACAATGAACATGAATGTAAGTTGGTATGTAAGGAAAAAAAAGGAATATGTACATATAGTAAATTAGAATCAAAGAAATAGAGTAACATATAGTGTTAGAAGCATGTACCTTTTTTTTTTCTTGATTCATGTTTGTGGTTATATAGAATCCTTTCTGTCCAAAATCTATTACAAACCAGAAAAAATTAAGAAGTTGGATGATCCTAACTAAATAATTTGGTTTTGTGCAACAAATTAGCCAGATATGCTTTGAGACATGGAAACATGATTTTGTAATATGCTTGATGTATATTTCATAATTCAAGTACAATACAAATTGTATCGTGATCAAGCCAGTATGTGTCTAAGATAAAGAGGGTGTATTGTGAAATGGGCACATTTGACCATACATGGTCAATAAGTGTGTTTTGTACATGGTTTATCTTATCCAAAAGAAAGCAGAGACTGTAATTGCACATGTAGTTTTCCAATTCTTTTTTTCTGACACTATTTTGTAGCATGTCAACATTGAAGTCTCCTAGAATGATATTGGTTTCGTTCAGATATAAATGTTGTAATGCATTTGAAACAACATTCAATATGTTGGGAAATGTTGCATGCAGAGCGGCATAGAGATTCAATATTGCAATTTTTTATTCATGGAAGATTACTCTTTCTAGCACCATCTCAACATTTTTTTCTTCGAAATGCATATGCTCCAAAATTGTTACATGTTTTTTCACTAATATCATCACTCCATGTGTAATGTAACTTGATATGCAATTGTGATTTGGAAATTGCTTGTTTTGCATGCATAATGTCATGTATGTTTCTTGCAAGCACAAAATATCAGATTGCATTGTCATAGTCATTGAGTATATCATTCATATGTGCATGTAGGTTTCTCGTGTTAAGTGAGAGAATTGATACATATGAGTTTGTTTGTATGGATTGGTAATCATATTGTAGATGCCATTTTTCACTAGTTCAAAGGTGTTCCATCTCAGTATCAACTTTATGTTTGAATTTAAAGTTATCTTTTGTAAGAGCGCTTAGAAAATACAAGGACTATATGCTTCTGACACGAGACATAGTTGTGTATACAAGTTCATGTATTTGTATTCCAACAGGGTCGAACGCAACACTATCAAATGTTAGCCCTTGTATCTGTGGACTAGACATGCACATGCAAGTTTAATTGGAAATTGTTTCTGAATCTTCAGTTGACCTGTCTTTGCCGATGTCGATATTGGTTTTGATATTTGTAATATAGGTGTCCAATTGCGCGAAGTGTTTGAATTATACAGATAAGATAACTTGTTTGCTTGTCGGTGGCCAATATGCGGGTCATGGAACTTAATCTAGAGGACATTAACTTTTTGTGTTTTGGTATAAGCTTTGAGTATTCCATCTACACCATTCACCAAGCCATCCTATGAATAATAGTTGGAGGCATATATTTCAACTATCATGTCTAATTTTAGGACAAGTTGCAAAGGCAAAGTGGTTGTATGTTGATGACATGGTACATTGCCATGGTTGTATTCTTCAAAGTCAATTGAATTGATGATGATATCATTTCCAGGCATGAGCGATTACATGTACCTGTTATTCATTACAACATCCGTATTCTTGTAGAATAGGTAAGGGAATGTTGGGTATGTTGGTGCAGGTCGCATGCACCTTGAATTGATATATGTTAAATCATCACATGTTTGGTTGTTTGTCTGCATTCTATTCAGAATTGGAATAACTGTTTCATTTGTTTGGCACATTGTAGTATGTAATTCAAAGCATTTTATGTTTTCTTTCCAAAATTCATATGTCATTGTTTGCATATTGACCGTAGGTTGTTCAAATATCAGAGAATATTGTATGGGTTGCGCCTGGTAAAGATCCCCACATAATATCATGTCAATGTCCCCAAAGTATTTGGTGTGCACATGTTTTATGTTTCTTAGTCAATTGTCAATGGAATATAACAAGCGACTTCCAATCAAAGATGCCTCATATATGAAGACAAGTTGTAGTTCTTCATAAATCTTAGACAAGGTATCTAACATTTCCTTGCTGAGTGGAAGAAAATGTGACTTGTTAAAAGGCATTAACATTGTGGAGTGGACTGTTGTTCCACCTTCATTATATACAAATTTTCCTGTATATGCAACTATTAGTCCCTTTGGTTTCATAGGGTCAGTCAAACTATTTTAATCATAGATTCGTATAAGAATTTGGAATAGTGTTTTCGCTGTGAATGTCTTGCCTGTTCCTGCCCCACCTGTAAGGAACAAGTGCACAAGAGTGTGCATGTTTAAGCATTTTTTCATTGCAATGTCCTTTAGGATTGCTTGTTGTTCTCAATTCAACAATCGTCTAACTCTGTAGTATTTCTCATTTTCGATAAAGAAATGATGTTTTGTGACTTTAAACCCAAGATTGATACGTTTTTCAATGGAGACTTCTCGAGGACAAGGCAAATATGCTTGCAAGTCATAGGAATCACAGAGATTTCTAGTTGTTTTATGGTTTGTTAATGTCTTATCAACATTGTCAGGGTTTTCTAGTTCATCAAGTGCACTTTCTAAACTACCCCATGTTGGGTTGGCATTGTATGTAAATCTAGCCTCATTGGTTTGTACTGTAGTCTCATAAGAAATATATGCAGCTTCCCATGTAGGGAAGTTATGTTTTAACTTGTTTTCATTTTGATCAAATGGAATGTACAACAATAGTTTTTCTCTACATAATTTCTCATAGTCGATGTGTTTGTTGTATTTGACAAAGCGTATTACATTTGTTTTTATTCTTTTTGATATGGGTGTACCATTTTTTTTGTAATGTGATACGAATTCTGCAAGGAAAATATGCTTAATAGGAAGTGGACACTAGAGGTAATAATCAATAATAGAGCGACATATCACATCCTCTGAATTATCAGGCTCTTGTTCTAGCAAAGATGGTGGTTTAAGCACGAATGTGTGTGTGTCAAGTGGATATGTGTTTATGAAGACACATTTCCTTGAACTACAATTCAGAGGTAGGGAAAGTGCAATCTAGACTGCTTATTGAACATACATTTGTTGAATATTAAGTAATGTATTTCCAAGTGTACGTATCATTTGCATAACATCAATTTGACTTTTTTCATGTTCTATGTGTATTCTTCTGAATGCACTTGTCATAGATTTGTCAACCTTTTTCATGTACGAGGTACAATATGATGTCGCAACATATGAATTGAGGACATACTGTGCATCTGTATTTGCATTCCACATTATTGGCATGTCCTTGGAGAAACCATTGTTCCAAATATGTGAAAGTTTTCGTTTAAGGAAAATTGTTGGTTGTTTAAGTGTAGATTCTATCACTTGGATGTACTCATCTTCTATTAGATTTAGTTATGCCAAGAAGTCTTCGAATCTCATTAAGTCATCGAAGTCTCATTTTTCTAGAAATGTGAACAAAGATTTTGATTTCTCAATGAGAACATTGTCCTCTAAACTAATTGGTTCTATGATTCTTGTTGTTCTCATTGGCGATGAAGGGAAGTTGTATCTGCAATGTGAATTCTCTCATTTTTTACAGCTTGTATGGTAATGCCTATGAACTTTGGAAAGTTCTGGATCCAAATGGTCTGTGTTGCATT
The DNA here is from genome assembly GCA_009831015.1 of Picea engelmannii. Classification (NCBI taxonomy): domain Eukaryota; kingdom Viridiplantae; phylum Streptophyta; class Pinopsida; order Pinales; family Pinaceae; genus Picea; species Picea engelmannii. The sequence continues at coordinate 141,615 of ML786507.1, read as the reverse complement.
TTATGTATTTGTCTAGAAATTGCTCGATTTGTGATTTGTTATCATTTCCATAGACCGGTGTACCCTCTATCCATAACAGTGCATGGTCATGCTCACTCCCTCTATTTTGGAACTCAGTCACAAAATAGTAGTCCGATATTTTTCCGAAGAATGTTTCATCATGACATATCAATTGCCTCAAAACATTTACTTTATGTCTATAGTAACGAGTACATGTCACTGGGTCTTTTCTTATGAGGCAGTCAATGTCATCATTTTCCAATGTATCAATTTGTTTTTTCCTTTTCCTGTTCCTATATAATGCAGACATCGTAGTCACCAACAGACCCCAGTGATGTTTTTCACTTGTAAATGTGATGAAAAAAGTTGGGGGTCCCAATTGTCGGATCATTGCAAATATAGTTTTCTTGTTTTGTTGCAAGTAGTCACGAGAGATGCGAATGTTTTTGAAATCTATGTATCCAATATTAGATTTTAGGATTTTTCCTAGGTTTTCTTTGTACTTGACATCTTTGACCAATAACTTTCTTCCTTGTAGTTGGCCTTTTCTTATTCGCACCCACATGCAAGAGAACACTTTCTCAATTATTATGTGCATTGTTTTGAAAAACAAATTTGTTATGTGACAGGAGAAGTCACTGCTTGAATGTAGCAGTTGCCATCAAACTATTTTTTGGTAGTTGAATAGTTCTATGATGTCACTGGCATGTGGATCTCCATAGAACAGTGTTGGTAAGTTCATTTCCTCAACAAATTTGTCCTTGAATATTCCAAGTGGACGTTTCCCTTCAGCAAGTGAAATTTCGACAATCTTGTCTTGCAAGTAATGAATGCGTTGTGAGTCAGTGAATCAATGTATAAATGTTTCAACAGGTCTTTCATTCTCTAATTCATTGCTTGTATCAAATTCACTAGTAGTGTCAAAAGTTTGTGTAGAGTTGTCATTTCCTTGTTCAAGAACATGGTTCAAGTTATCATTTATACAATTTTTTTGTGCTTTATACAGGGTCCTGGAACATAATTCTTTTAATGCTTTCATGACAATGTGCACATGCACTCTACCTGTCTGGTATGCATTCTTGTATTGCAAACGTCTTTTGAGAGCTACAACAATTGCCATTGTTTTGCTCATGAATTGTGGCAACGCTTTTTTCACAACATCTAGTTGGACATGGACATTAATAATTGATCATGTTAACCCCATTTGGGGTTGTTTATAGCCCCAGGGTCTGATTTGTGCAAATGCATTTCACAGATGCAAAAGTCTCTCTTCAAGTTCTGTAAGTGTACTTACATCTGGTAGTGATGTGTTACATCTTATTTGGTCAGGTGTTGCAAATTGTGGCAATTTTCCATTTCAAGTGATCGTTTTCATGGAAGACAAATTTTGCTAGTGGAAAATGCTCTATCATTTAGTGTAACGCTAATGTATTCTTTTTACAAGTCAAGGGTGAAAGAATTAGTGTTTTTTGCAAAATTCAATTCTTCGCAAATCACACATGCAATGGAAGGAGTGTCTTTAATTTGTTTAATATAGGTCTGCTTTGCATCTCTCTTTCCTAGACAAGGATGTGTAGCAAGTGTTTGTTGGTTTTCAATGCTAGCATTGCACAATGCTGGCTCTAGTTTACAATATGTGATTTTTCCCTCTCATTCAGTATCATGACCATTGTGGGATATGTAGTTGCACCTGTTTCTCTCATGTATCTGTTTTTTCAACATGTGGTAGGTTAACTTATGGTTGCCACTCGAAACTACTTTCACTTGTTGACAAGCCATGTTCAAGGTGGAATTGACATTTGTTACGAGCATTGCCTCCTCACCATCTTGATGGTGCAAACAATGATTTTCTTTTTCATTGGACATGTGATGTTTGTGTTTAGTAGGAAGTGTGTAAATGTGCTCATGTTGTGCACACACAACTTTTTTTAGGTTGTGATATGTGAGTTTGTGTTTCTTGTTCGAGCTCCCTTTCACCTCATGATGATTGGTCGTACAATTCATAGGTCTAGAAGGAAGTGCACCAATGTATTTATTTCTTTCACATATGACCTTTTTCAAGTTGTGATAAGTCAGCCTATGTTTTTTGTTTAAGCTCTCTATGACTCAATGACAATTGGGATGAGTTTCATCCTGATTAGACAATATGTGACACTTATGTAGATTCTATGCGGTTTGGTTAGCATGGACAATGGATCTTGAACTAGAAACATTTCTTATAAAAGGTTGATAATGGATGTGTGGTGTATTTGTTTTCGATGATATGATGTCAATTGTTCGATCATAGTTTGAGTCAATACAATAGAAATGGACAGTAATGTCTGAAAGGGTTTACCAAACCTAGATATTTACTCTGAATATGATAGATATACATTGTAAACAAAATATCCCACCCTCTATATTTCCTTTCCCATATGGCATTTCCATGTTTACAAGGTAGTGTTTGCAACTTCCAATTGTCGACATACTTTCTATGAGATATGGTAGAAGGTGTTGATGCAAGTAGTTAAATGCATGTTGACTGCCACCTATAATTGCATTGCAAAAGGATTGCATAGTGTAAAGGTACAGTGAGTGCACATCAAACTCTATTGTTATCAAATAGAAAATTGCATTGAAAAAACTATCTCCACAAGTAGATGTAATAGTTGTTGCTATGTGCAATCCATGAGAGTGTATATGATGCATAATTTGTTTCCATTGCGATTGAAGGTCTTTGCAGGAGAGGGATAAGTAAATATCAGATCCTCCAAGATTGCATATGGATAATTTTTTATATAGTAGTGGTTCATAATGACCACTTAGAGGATTGGCATCATGGAACAAGATGCAATATGGATCTCTAGATGCAGTTTTGTTGAATAGTAGATATCTTCTTTTTCTTGTTAATGACCAAATTCCAATTGATATATTCATCCACTTGTCCAGCCACCGTATACAAAATGTATCTCCCCAAAGTCCTCTCTCATGTGGAGGTAGAGTTGCAGATGCAGACAACCACATCTCTGAAAGATACGTACTGACATCATGTATTCCATGCAATTGGCAAAGAAAATCAAATGCCAATTCGCATTGATACGACTCTAATGCCTCAATGTTACCATTTTCTAAACATGCCAAGAAATTATCTATCAATCCATTGCGTAGCTTGGTCAAGGAATAACGGAAGTGCAATAGAACTTGAAATGCATTGAAGAGGCAATTTCTCGTAGTATACGAGAATGCATCTAATCTGAAAAGGGAATTATTATGCAATACCTGGTCGATGTTTTCATGTACAATGGAGTCTGTATCTATTCAATAACACTCAACATCTATTACTTTCTCCATCTTTTAAGTTTTTATTTTCAAGATGTTTCTTACATATGTTTAGATAATATGCAAATAGAAAAAATATATATAACTATAAGTTTGGAACTGCATACCAATTCTGCTATGTATCCTTCAACCTTTTTCATTTCAAATTCAGTGCTCCGTGGTTGCTATAGCACATGACAAACAAACAAAGCTATAGTTAGTGCTCAACCATATAGAAGAGATAATTCAAATAAACAATAGTATAAACTTGCTCAGTACAAAGACTGAGTTTTTATGATATATAATTTTTGAACTTATTTTAGTTGTGCTTCTTATAAGCGTTTCAGTAGTCATTGTATACAACTTTAAAATCACATTCATCATTTAATTTCATACCCACTCTTCAAAAATCAACACTAAACATATATAAAATGACTTGTTGATGTCTCCCACTCAAAACACTCAGATAGATGGTTTGTGGGATAAACAAAAGGGGAAGAATTAGGCGTTCATCGACTTTTACCACAGGAATGGGACCAACACATAGAACAACTTCTCAAGGTTTCAATTATCTTACAAGATGAAGAATATATTCTAATATGTTTCAACTATCTTACAAGATGAAGAAGATATTCTAAGATTGGGCACTGGGGCATTCATCCTGAGACAGATCACTGAACTATCCATTTAGGTTACAAAGAATCATTTCTACAAGACGAGGTCCAGATGTGGAAATGGTGATGGAATATGATTTGGAAGACCCAAAGTCCAACATAAAACTAATATCTATATGTGGTTTGCCTCAGAGAATAAAAATTTTCCCTGTCATAATCTGCAAAGAAGGGATGGCAAGGTCCTCGTAGATGCTTGCTCCAGAATGAAAACTTTGAATTCGTCTGAAAAATCCCTGTGCATTGCCATTTTCCAAATATTTATGGTATGATGTTCAGGACATGAAAGTGGGCATATGTGATTGGAAGGGGACAACCTAGAAAATGCACTAAACGTATGGTTACAGGAACAAAAAGATGAGGAGAACATCCCATTTCCTTTTTTGCATGTCAGTATGGCTGTGACAAAGATGGGTTCTATATCGAGCATTGACATGCCTGCACATTGTTTGAGGCTACTGGAGATAACTAAATGTGTAGACAACAAGGAGATTAACGTTCGGGCGCCTCTTATTTCCGAAATGAATCTGAGACGTCGATCTCTTTTGCAAATCGCGATCTGGGTGACCCTGCTACTTTAGCACCTTGCTAAAGTTTTATCATTCTGCCAATTTTTTCAATTCTTCTAACCATACTTAGACATGGTGCCAATTCGGGACTTCGAGAGTTTTTAAATGTGAGGCGTGGAAGTCTCCCGAAGTGACTTTCTCTTGGAGCCATTAACTCGCGCATATTGTTAATTAACCCGAGATTACTTTAACCATCCTTATCAACGACTTCAAGACTTTGACTATTGGGCACTTCTGGAGTTTTTGAACGCATAATTGGTACAACTCCCGAAGCAGTATGGGACTGAAGTAGTACGGACATGTGCAATAATTGCAGGCTGGCCACCGTGCATGTGGGACCCCGAAAGACAATTATCTAGACTAATTAAATAAAACAGAAACAATAACCAAAGCTCGTTGGTTCCAAGTGTCCATCATGCTGCAAACCCTGACATGTGGTTAACCATGTCTCATCTATGCAAATAATAACTATCTACGCAAGAGATAAGGTCCTCAAATATTCCCAAGTCTACAAGCCATTTGTCACATTCCTAAGATCTTCGTTACCTTACGCACTGCCATCTGTCTTTACACCTTTGTCACTAGGATGGAATCATTTTTCTACCCTTTACGCCTATAGTTTATCCCTTTGGTAAACACATGCAGTGAACATAATGGCTTGAAATGGATGTGTTATCCCTGATATCTAGGGATAACTAGGAGATCATGTCTCAAGGCCCATAGGTCCTAGACATGGAGTACCGAGAGCAGGATCGACCTGAGCATGGCCCTGGAGGGCCCATCCTTCTTCTTCTTCGCCAGACTTGTCTTGTCAGCAGCAGCAACTTCCATCACCATCGGCTTGGGCTTGCATCGGAGAGGACTCTTGCTCCATGAGGTAATTGGTCC
>ML786507.1:118950-133538 GCA_009831015.1 Picea engelmannii | reverse complement strand
GCGTGTGGGAGGAGTGTGGCGTCCACACTCTAAAGTAGGACGTGGATGGGTAAGGAGGGACGCATATGTGGAAGGAGGGACCCATAACTCATTTAAAATATGAGTTACTAAGTTTCAAAAGAAGGGGGATGCATTTCCTCAATGAGGGGCACAAATCCCAAGGTGGGAATTAATTAAAAGGTGGGTAAAAGGGGTGTAAAGGTTAGGAAGTGGGGTTTGGTAGGTTAGGGAGTCTCTCTCAACCATTTACTGCCTTTACTTTGCTCAATTTGATCAATAATTACAAAATTGATAGTTTTCCAATGTCCCAGGTTAGCAATTAAAATTGCTTTTATCTGACTAAAACTCCTAAGTGGACAAAAACCCTAACAAAACTTGTCCAACTAAGTTGAAACTTGGTCCAAGGGTATAGGGGGTCTCATTCTATTTTGTTTTAGTAAAAATACCCCTATCAAAAGCCCAGGGACCTAGCTTTTACAATCTTTCATCAAAAATAATTAAATAATTAATTAATTAAAATCCCAACCTTAGGAAATTTTAATTAATTAAAAAAAACCTATCTAGACTCGACTAAAAATCACGAAAACTTTTGTGGTGTCTTGAATGGTCATTTACATCATTCCTAAACACTAGCTAACGGAGAATGACTTCATTAGAATGCCTTTCACCACTTTGGAGGAATTATTGCTAGTGGGAGTGAAAAACTCAAGGGAGATTAACCAAGTTGGTTAGGCGAAATTAACCTCTTGAGGATAAAAAACACTCAATGAAAGGAATTCTCATAATGAAGAAATCCTAAGGCAACTGACCTAACTATGATCCATGCATGCCTATTACATTATAAACCTACGCAGGGGTGCGGAAATCCCGCTTACAAAATTGTGTGCTGGAGCAAAAAATGCCCTGTAGAACCAAAAAGTCTTCGACTTATTTGCATTTGATGATGCATATATTCATGGTACATGGAGTGAACCCCCTAATTGAATAGGCAACCAACAGTCACCAAGCCAGTGTAGTGGCTCTTGGTAGCATAGCCAAGAGAAAGGGGGTCTCATCACGAGCCAACCTTCTCATTTCCGTGAAATGCTTGTGGGTAACATTGTCACCTCTGGTCACCATGCCAGGACAGTGTCCCCCAGCTTTTCCCTTGAAAAGAAAAAAGACCAAAAGCAATAAGACTAAGAATAAAAGGCATTGAATGGGCTAGGAAACAATGTCATCCATGATAGGATGCAGCTCTCCCTCTACAGAGACAACCACAGGAAAGACCTATATTTCCATTTTATCACTGCACCCTCTGCCCAAACATTTCCCCTACGCCACTTAACACGCACTTACATGACCTAGATTGGTTCTCGTCTGGGAAACACCCCAAAATTAAGTAGGATTAGCTCAATAGAACATCCTGAGACCTTCTCCAAACTTGACTTGTTAAACTGCATAACGTCTTTGAGCGTTTGTCTGGGTAAAGGGGGGTTTGATTCACATGTTTGGGTAATTTGATTATTATATGTGATTAACATTGTAATGATCCATGTGACTTATGAGTACCTGATGGGCGTACTTCTTGTTGCTGCAAGACTTTGACCGATGGACAGGTACATATGGGGGAATGATTAGGTCGAACCTCCATGGGGATGAAATCCCAACAGATGGATGTTGTGACCCCACCAGGGAGAAAGAGAAACCAGAGGCTTGACCCAAGAAGAAAGAAGGACGTTGCACACGGAACACTACGACAGACCTAGACCCAAGGGGTTTTGCCTTTCCACCTGAACGTTGACCCTTGAGAGCACATGATGTCATCATTTTGACCTTGACGTCATCTAGAGTTAGGGTTTGCATTCATGATGAATAATTGTGTGCTAGTTGGCACGCATGGCAGCATTCAAGACCTTTGGAGGCCAAACGTTCTACACTTGAGGCCTAGCGTTCCACCTTAGGGCCTAACGTCACCGTAGAGGGGAATGACTTCACCCTTGAAGATGGAATTAGGGTTTAATTAATGACATTTTTGTAAAAACTGGATTTTAAATGTAATTTGGCCATGTCGGCCTTTTTATGACCTAACTGTAATTAAAGGTCATTGATATTGTATAAATAAGACAAAAAAATCTCATTTTTATCATCATCTCTCATCACACAAGTGTGTGGTCTGAAATTCGACCTTCTTTAAGGGTTATTGGTTGAACTAAGTGGTGCGCAACTTCATGGAGAGGCAAATCTTGGTGTATTTTGGCTATTTTTCATTGTGGAGGATCTTCAACTAGGGTTTGGTTTGATTATTCTTGGTGAAGTAAGTAGAAAATATGCAATTTGTTTATGTTAAATGCTTGTGGTAAATTTTACTTGGTTCATGTTAAAGATTATGAAATTGCTTGTTCAAAACCCTAAGAGAGAAACATAAGTTATTATCTTTTTCTCTATAGTCTTCCACTTGTTGAATTTATCAAAGTACATCTTGCTTAGAAGTAGCTACTAGAGCCCTACTTACTAGCACTCTAGTAGCCTTACTCTAATTTCCTATTGCATATATTACTTCCAAATTTGTCTAAAGGAAAGATAAACCACTAGGGCCTAAGTCTTCTAAATTTCTAGCCGATTTTCTCTTAAGGACTTGGGTGTCTGAGGCCTTGGGTTACCAATACCTCTTCCATCCATTCCATCTCCTTTGGATAAGCACTATCATTGCTATCTTCTCTAAGCCTGTTGTTGTTATTGTTGACTCCATATACCCTAAAAGGCACTAATCCACTCACCTTGGTGCTTGATTTGATCAAACAACTCTCAAACAACCTTCCTTGAAACCTTTACTAATCTTTGCTAACCTTAAACCAAACAAACTCCCTAACAAACTTCTTGTTTCTGCAAAAGATTGCTACAACCATCTTACAACAGCAAAGTCATCTTTAAAAGTGACATTAAATGTTGATTAGACATTGCCAACTTTGTTTTTGACAAGTTTCTATCATTCTGTCAAATTAGACCTATGTCTCTTGTCTTTTTTAAGCATTTTTTGAAGCATAATTATTATGGTTGTTACAAAACATTCATTGTTGTTATAGATAATCACTTTGATGCAGTATTATATCAACTTACTTATTTCTTAAAGGTTCATGGTATTATGAAGCACTAACATCATAAGGTTCTATTGTTGTCTTTTTCTGGGCAGGTACACCTCATTTATCTTTTGCTTCATCTCTATAAGACATAAAACCTTTGAAATTGAGTGACTTGTTAGAGGAGGGAACTTTCTTGTACTTTTTCCTTAGCGTTCTCAAACCCTTAGGTCACTAGGGACGTCTCCCCTGGGGTACATTGATATACTCCTAAATAAAAAGGGGTTTCCTATTAAGGTGGCAGTGATAGGTCACTCCTTGTTACGCCAATCTTTCATTCACTTTCCTTGGGCTTTGGGAAAGTATGGATTGTGCAATAACATTTTGGCGTCGTTGTCGAGGAACATTGAGTCAATTTTTCTCAACGACACTTTTTTCGGTAAGCCTTTCCCTCGAGACCTTTATTTTACAAAGCTTACCTGGCGACTCCATTGATGGTGATCCCCTCATCCTTTTGATAATATTAAGAAGATTATTTGGTGACTCCACCGATGACGACTCATAGCAGACGTCAGTGTAACCTTATTATCCTTTGATTCTTGTCGTCCTTGTAGCCTCTCCTAAATGATCCCCCAAAGAATGTTTTAGCCCTTTAGACTAGGCCAATATCCAAGGAGGATTACATGATCTCCCAAAGGATGCCGACTCTTGGATACCCAAATTCTCGGGAGAGGTAGGGGCGTATGTCAACACACATTGGACTAAATTCTATGAGAGTTATGAGTTCCATCAATCTGAAAAAGAACATCCTGACACATTTATGAGACTTTTCTTGGCCTCACTCACTAGGAACGCCAGATAATGGAGCAATACACTCCCAAGTAGAAGCCTCACAACCCCTGAAGATTTAGAACATTTTTTCTTGAAAAGATGGGGTGTGGTGGAAAATATGGCTTCCCTTTATTCCCAATACCTCAAAATTTGCAAACAAAATGACGAAGATGTTAGGGAATTTAATGATAGGTTCAACACCCTAATTCGCCGACTTGAGCCCAACTTTCATCAAGAGAGCACTGTTCTCCAACACTATTTAAACTCCTTTGAAGGAGAATTACAATTTACCCTCAAGAACCGCTTTCCTATTAGCCTCGAGGAAGCACAAGATGTTGCTTGTCAGATTGAAGAAAATCTTAGGTTCAACAATTCCATTCATCGGGTCAATCTTTTGAACAAATATAACATCTTAGGGCTAAATGAGGAAAGCATGGAAGACCGAGAGCATGACTTCCCAGAGATTCTAGAGGTAGAAAATGACACTTTCCCTAGAAAATGGAGCACGGATTTTTCAAACATGAAAGATGCTTCCTTATTTTCACAACGACATGAGCCCCATGAGGATTTGAATCCCCCTCAAGATACCTTTGAATATCTTGAGGTTGAAGAAATTGAATACTTACCTTCACAAATCACTTAGGAAGATGACTGTGAAGAAGAATCCCCCTGTTGTCTATCATGTTGGGAGCATGGGAACGAAATACGGTGAACCCACACCTTTTTATGTTACCCTCCAGATCAATGATTTCCTTCTCCATAATTGTGTTTTTGACCCAGATACTCCTAGGAACATTATGATTGAAAGGGTTATGTACCAACTAGGTCTCAATATATCACAACCAAATACACAAGTTGGTTTTACATGAGGTATTATCAAAGACCTAAGTGTCTCCTTCCATGATTTCCCTGATGTCTCCTTCAAGATAGATGTAATGGTAATAGACAATTTAAGTAGTTGGGGAATTCTACTCTGCAAAGACTTGATAAAAAAAGCTAACCGGGAGTCTCCAAGACCAAGGGTCCAAACCTATTATACCCCATCCCGAAGGAGGATTTTTTACCCTTCACAAAGAACCCATCACGGGGTGCCTCATTGAAACTCCCTAAGAACCCAATGATCAACTCCTCTTTGTGAATAATGTGGTGGAAAGTTGGTTTGTCCAAGGAGGAAACTTCAAGGATGAACTTGACAAAACACCCGTAGGAATATGGACCTTAGAATTTGATGGTGCTCATTTGGGTTCTGGTTCAGGGGCAGGTATTGTCCTAATAGCCCCATCTATGGAAACTTTCTACTACTCCTATAGACTTGAATATCATTGCACAAACAATGTTGTTGAATACGAAGCTTTGATTATAGGTCTTAACCTGGCGATTGATAAGGGTATCACACACTTGAGGGTTATAGGAGATTCATACCTAATAGTACCACAAGTTTTGTTAAACTTTGCTGCAAAGAATGAGAGACTAAAAAGGTACCAAGACTTTGCAAGATCTGTTGCAAAATCCTTTGAAGTAGTATCAATCGAAGCAGTTCCCAGAGACGAAAATTATGTAGCAGATGCTTTGGTTGTCTCGGCATCTACTTTGCAACCTTGTGAGGGTCCCCTCCAGAACTTGTGCAAAATGGAGGTCCTTTTTAGACCATCAATCCCTGATAACTTAGAACATTGGAAGGTCTTTGAAGATGATAATAAAATCCTTAGATTCATGTAAAACAATAGAGAATTCACCAATTCACAAGTAACCTTCCTAGATAATTCCATGGACATGGACGTAGTAAACTTGCAAAATAACACTTTGTCGAAAGGGTGTGTTCCTTTAGAACAACTCTTTGATAAACACGATGTTTACAAAGGAAAAAAACCCAAACAACAAACTAATGAAGTCTTAGAATTCAACATTGGCACCGAGATGGATCCAAGAATGGTAAAAATAGGGAAAGGTACCACAGAAAAAGAGAGGAACGAGATACTTGACCTCATAAGAGAATTTAAGGATACCTTTGCTTGGACTTATGATGACTTAAGGGCTTATAGAGGTGATGTCATCCAACATGTTATACCTTTGACAGAGGGAGCCAAACCTTTCCAACGAAAACTAAGTCATATTAACCCTAAGTTGGCAAGCCAGATACAAAAGGAACTTCAAAAGATGGTAGATGCTGGAATCATAGCCCCCATTAGATATTCATCATGGATGTCCAATTTGGTAGTTGTCTAAAAGAAAAGCAATGACATTCGCCTATGCGTAGATTTTTGAAACCTTAACCAACTATCTTTGAAAGACAAGTACCCCCTCCCAAATATGGAACGCTTACTACAAAGGGTCACAGGGGCAAGCATGATGTCCATGCTGGATGGATTTTCTGGATACAATCAAGTATTACTCAAGAGAGAAGATCAACTCAAAATGGCATTTACCACACCATGGAGAACATTCTTGTATTTAAGAATGCCATTTGGCCTTAAGAATGCAGGTTCAACCTTTCAAAGAGGAATGGACTTTGCTTTTAGGGATCTTATTCAGAAAATTATTGAAATTTACCAAGATGATCTCACAGTCGTGTCAAAAGAAAGAAAAGACCACATCTCACACCCCTTAATGGTCTTTGAAAGGTGTAGGAAATATGGTATTTCCTTGAACCCTAAGAAATCTATTTTCGGGATAGATAAGGGAAATTTATTGGAACACATAGTCTCATAGGGAGGAATTTTTGTAGACCCGGAGAGGATCCAATCTATCAAATATGTACGCCCCCTACCAAAAACAAATCCCTACAATCATTCTTTGGAAAGATAAAATTTATTCGAAGATTTGTCCCAAACTTTGCCGAAAGAATAAAACCCATGAGTGTATTACTTAAAAAGGACATGGTATTCGGGTGGGGCGACAAGGCCCTTCAATCTTTTGAGGATATAAAAGACGCCATTTCCCAAGCCCCAATTCAGATTAGTCCTAATTATTCACAAGATTTCATGATATTTTCTTTCGCTTCTCAAGACACTATCGCAGGTGTTTTATTGCAGAAAGATGTTGATGACCATGAACATCCTATTGCATTCATGAGAAAAGTCCTTAGAGATTCAGAGCTGAATTACTCAATTATTGAAAAGCAAGCTTATGCCTTGGTGAAATCCCTCAAGCATTTTAGAAACTATGTGGGCTATAACAAGATTAAGGCTTATGTCCCTTACTCAACAGTAAAGGATGTTCTATCACAACAAGATTGTATGAGTACTAGGGGTAAGTGGGTTTCCAAGATCCAAGAATATGACTTTAGAAATAAAACCCACCAAGATTGTGAAGGGATAAGGTTTAGCGTGAAAGCTGACCGAGAGCAACCAAGAAGCTATACAAATGGGAGAAAACGAACAAGTGAATGTGGTGGTGAGTGAACTGGAACACGATGAATGGTATTCCGACATAATATACTACCTTAGGAACTTATCATGCCCAGACCATCTAGTAGACTATAAAAGAAGAGCTCTAAGACTCAAAGCTATGAAGTATTGTTTAACTGAGGATGGTCTTCGTTAGAAGGACCCAGACGGAGTTCTCCTTAGATGTGTAAGCAAAGAAGAGTCCAACAAACTACTAAAAGAATTACCCTCTGGGTATTGTGGTGGGCACTTCGCTGCTCATACTACCGCACACAAGATATTAAGAGCCGGATATTATTGGCCAACATTGTTTGTTGAAACTCACCGATATGTCCGCTCATGCCAACCTTGTCAATACTTTGCGGGTAAACAAAAACCCCCTGCACAACCTTTGAGACCCGTGGTGGTAGAATCTCCTTTTCAACAGTGGGGCTTGGACTTTATTGGTGAGTTTAAAGATAATTCAAGTAATGGTTACTAATGGATTTTGACCGCCACAGATTATTTTACCAGGTGGGTAGAATCTATTCGCACAAAGAAAGCCACTGCGGAGGTGGTCATGAACTTTTTGGAAGAAAGAATCATAACGAGATTTGGGGTACCGTCCAAAATTACCACTGACAATGCCAAAGCTTTCAACTCCCTTGCCTTAGCAAAATTTTGTTTCAAGTACGACATCATTCTATCTCATTCGTCAAACTACTACCCACAAGGGAACGGCTTGGCAAAATCAAGCAATAAGAACCTCATGAATATCATTAAGAAGGTTGTGGGAGAAAACAAGAAGGCCTAGGATAGCAAGATCGAGTATGCCCTGCGGGAAGATCGAATAACAAGAAAAACCTTGTTTGAACAAGTATATGGGTTGGAGGCTAAACTACATGTGAATCTCCAAATTCCTATCCTTTGTTTCACTCAGCAATACACCACAGAAGAGGAAGCAATCCAAGGGAGAATTGATGAGTTGGTAGAGTTGGATGAATCCAGGAGGGTTGCCTTAAGTCAAATGGTGAAGAATCAAGAGAAAGTTAAGAACACCTTCGATGACAAAGAAAAAGAAAGAGGTTTCATAGAAGGAGACTTAGTGTTGTTATGTGATAAAAGAAGGGAGAAACCTAGTATGCACAAGAAGTTGGATGGATTATGGACAGGTCCCTACAAAATCTTGAGTCAGGCAGGAACAAACTCTTTTAACTTAGCAACACTTGAACGAGAAGCTTTGAAGCTACACGTGAATGCTATACACATCAAGCGCTACTTCCCGCTAGAGACATGACAGGTAAGTACGGGTAAGTTAGGCATTTGCATCCATTGTATATACCGTCTGCATATCATGCTAGTGTAGTGTAGTTTCATTTTGTATTATTTCATTATGTATATATGCGTGGTTACTTTTATTGAACTATATCATATATGAGCGAGGGGTGATATCACCACCCTGATGATTACTAATACATTTTTTGAGATCTAGCAGATACAGGTCATACCAGAGATGTTGAGGTTCTCATATGCTCTACGGTGAGCACATGTCCCCGAGTTGGAGCCAGATGTTATCCCCTATTCTAGGGATAACTAAGGAGATCATGTCTCGAGGCCCACAAGTCATAGACATGGAGTGTCGAGAGCCAGATAACTTGAGCATGGCCCTGCAGGGCCCATCTTTTCTTCAGTACAACCCATCTATTAGCAGCAGCAACATCCATCCCACCAGCCTAGTCATGAAGTAAAAGTAAGTCTTTCTCCATGAGGTAATGATTCTGGGTATCATGGTATGTGTCACTCTAATTATTGAAGCACTTAAGTATGGTGCATTAAATTCTCCTTCATTTCATAACGTTTGCTTGTAAATTATGCTCTTTAACTTGTTCATACCTGGGAAGGTGACATAATGCCCTAGTAAGTTGATTCCCCTTTAGGGTGAGTTGCCACTAGGTGGGTCTATGAAAGGTCATCATCCATTCCCTCCATACTTACCACTTTCCATCATTATTCCTCTCATCTCCCCCCACCTTGACTCGAGCATTGGGTTTGCCACACTAGGAAGGGTTGTACCTTGCCTTGTGGGAAGAAGGGGATAAAGGCCCAAAGGGTAAAAGTAGTTGGCAAGAGTTAAAAGTCAAAATGAAACCTTTGAGATTCCCAAGAAAGCAATAAAAAGATTCTCAGTAAGAAAAGGGGACCCATAAGATAAATCAAAACTCAAGGTACTAGTTGGTGGATGGGAGGTCTCATCATGAGTCGGCCTATTAGGTCCATGGGCATGTGGCGGTATGACACTATCATCTATCTGGTCACCAAGCCAGGGTAGTGGCTCTTGGTGGCATAGCCAAGAGAAAGAGGGTCTCATCACAAGCCAACCTTCTCATTTCCGTGAAATGCTTGTGGGTAACGCTGTCACCTCTAGTCACCACACCAAGACAATGTCCCCCAGATTTTCCCTTGAAAAGAAAAAAGACCAAAAGCAATAAGACTAAGAATAAAAGGCACTGAATGGGATAGGAAACAATGGCATCCACGATAAGGTGTAGCTCGCCCTCTACAGAGGCACCCACAAACAAGACCTACATTTCCCTATTATCATTGCATCCTCTGCCCAAACATTTCCCCTATGCCACTTCACACACACTTACATGACCTAGATTGGTTCTCACCTGGAAAACACCCCAAACTTAAGGAGGATTAGTCCAATAGGACATCCTGAGACCTTCTCCAAACCTGACTTGTTAAACTGCATAACATCTTTGAGCGTTTGTTTGGGTAAAGGGGGGTTTGATGCACATGTTTGAGTAATTTGATTATTAGATGTGATTGGCATTGCTATGATCCCTATGACTTATGAGCCCTTGGAGGGCATACTTGTTGTTCCTGCGGGACTTTGCCCGGTGGACAAATACATATGGGGGAATGATTAGGTCAGACCTCCATAGGGCTGAAAGCCCAACAAATGGATGTTGTGACCGCACCAAGGGGAAAGAGAAACCAGAGGCTTACACCAAGAAGAAAGAAGGACATTGCACCCACAACACTCCGACAGATCTAGACCCAGGGGGGTTTTGCCTTTCCACCTAGACATTGACCCTTGAGAGCACATTACATCATCATTTTGACCTTGACGTCATCCAGAGTTAGGGTTTGTATTCATGATGAGCAGTTGTGTGCTAGTTGGCACGTGTGGCAGCATTCAAGGCCTTTGGAGGCCAAACGTTCTGCACTTGAGGCCTAACGTTCCACCTTAGGGGCCTAACGTCACCCTAGAAGGGCATGGCGTCACCCTTGAAGATTAAATTAGGGTTTAATTAATGTCATTTTTGTAAAAAACTGGATTTTAAATGTAATTTGGCAATGTCGACCTTTTTATGACCCAACTATAATTAAAGGTCATTGATATTGTATAAATAAGAGAGAAAACTCTCATTTTTATCATCTCTCATCACACAAGTGTGTGGTCTGAAATTTGGCCTTCTTTAAGAGTTATTGGTTAAACTAAGTGGTGTGCAACTTCTTGGAGCGGCAAATCTTGGTGTATTTTGGCTATTTTTCATTGTGGAAGATCTTGAACTAGGGTTTGGCTTGATTATTCTGGGTGAAGTAAGTATAAAATCTGCAATTTGTTTATGTTAAATGCTTGTGGTAAATTTTACTTGGTTCATGTTAAAGATTATGAAATTGCTTGCTCAAAACCCTAGGAGAGAAACATAAGTTATTATATTTTTCTCTATAGTCTTCCACTTGTTGAATTTCTCAAAGTACATCTTGTTTAGAAGTAGCTACTAGAGCCCTACTTACTAGCACTCTAGTAGCCCTACTCTAATTTCCTATTGCATATATTAATTCCAAAATTGTCTAAAGGAAAGAGAAACCACTAGGGCCTAAGTCTTCTTACTTTCTAGATGATTTTCTCTTAAGGACTTGGGTGTTTGAGGCCTTGGGTTACCAATACCTCTTCAATCCATTCCATTTCCTTTGGATAAGCACTATCATTGCTATTTTCTCTAAGATCGGTTAATGCTATTGTTGACTCCATATACCCTAAAAGGCACTAATCCACTCACCTTGGTGGGTGATTTGATCAAACAACTCTCAAACAACCCTCCTTGAAACCTTTACTAATCTTTGCTAACCTTAAACCAGACTAACTCCCTAACAAACTTGTTATTGTTGCAAAATATTGCTACAGCCATCTTACAACAGCAAATTCATCTTTAAAAGTGACATTAAAAGCTGATTAGACATTGCCAACTTTGCTTTTGACAAGTTGCTATCATTCTGTCAAATTAGACCTATGTTCTCTTGTCTTTTTTAAGCATTTTTTGAAGCATAATTACTGTGGTTGTCACAAAACATTCATTGTTGTTATAGATAATCACTTTGCTACAGTATTATATCAGCTTACTTATTTCTTAAAGGTTCATGGTCTTATGAAGCACTAACATCATATGGTACCTTGAATTTGCATGTTTTTTCTATTGTTGTCTTGTTCTGGGCAGGTACAGCTCATTTATCTTTTGTTTCATCTCTATAAGACATAAAAGAACCTTTAAAATTGAGTGACCTGTGAGAGGGGGCAACTTTCTTGTACTTTTGCCTTAGCCTTCTCAAACCCTCAAGTCACTGGTGTTAGCGACATTTCTTATCCTAGGCACAAGAGTATTCGGGTATGCAAGTTGTACGAGGAGCGCCCAAGCGCAGCATGGAAAAATCTCGTTTCAAGCTTCTAGCCAATAAGCGAGCGAAATTATATTGACGACTGTCTAGATCCTTTCATAAGAGCAGATCGACGGTCAATGGGAAGTCGCGGATAGTAGAGTTGTGCCGAGATTAGCGCAAATAGATCGCGTCCATATTGTATGCAGGGAAGAATAACAGTTGTCCATCCGAGGGACGCGTGGCGCAAGATCCAGTCGCGTCGGCTTTTCGGCAATCGTGAGTTCAAGGGGTGAAGGTTTTATGTCGTTGTACATTTCGAAACCCCGAACCCCGAAGCGTCGATGGCGCCCAAAGTCGAGCCCGCAGTATCAAGGGGCAGTCTCAGCCGTCCATCTGAAGCGGACACCTGGCACGCGATTAGGCTCCCCACCTTTTCGCCCATCGCAGTTTCGAAGCGCAAGTAGCAACTCCCTCATATCCCCGATGCGCGAAGTAACGAGAGCGTCCAGGACCTGGGGCCCACAGCAGCATCAGGAGAGTTTAGGACCATCAGATTTGGAGGACGCGTGGCGCCCAATTGGGTCATCTCGACGTTTCGCCCATCGCAACTATGATAAGCAAGGATCAACTCCTTCCTATTCGCGAACGTCGAAAGCCCCTATGGAAATAAAAGCAGGGTCACGGTCCGTGGTCATTTGGGAAACAAAAGAGCTAAGCAAAGGGGCCAAAAGCGTTGAGTCCAGTCGCCGAAAGGATCATCGCGATTTCCAGATGCCAACGGATACGATTTCACTCTCGGTTTCCGCTTGGAGTAAATGAAGGCAAAAACGGATGGTTGAAACCTCCTTTCATTCATTGAATATGAGATATGGAGGGTCTGATAAGCGGTCTGTTCGAAGGAGTTCTATGTACTGATTATCCAAAGAAGCCATGCCGAAGTCCTCGATTAGACAGAGAAGTCTGCACACGCCATTTTGGCCTTTAATGTTTCGGCTACCTCCCCTGCAAAGGCCATGCAAAGTTAAGGTAGCGTATGTCATAGCCGCACGATCATCCTGAGTCTGCATGCGCAGACTGTCAGAAGACATGCAGACGCAATGTTTTTAATGCAGCGTCTTGTTTTTGCTGCTGTAGTTGTTTTTTTAGTATATGTAGGCGTTTTCGCCATTTTTGTAAGCATCGATGGTAGAGCAAAGATCCCGATTGTAATGTTTTAACAAACGCTCTAGTTCTCTGGTTATGCATCTGTATGTAAGATTTCTTGCTTTATGAAAGACAGTTTCCCTATTTCATCTAGTTTTCATCTCATACTGAGGGAGTTCATGATTGACTGATTCACATGAATTATTGCAGTTGTGTTATGATAAAGGTTTTATTGTGGCACTATTGTATTCTCTGGTTTTCTGCATTTGAATGTAAGAAGATCTCGTGTTTAAATGCATTCTCCTACAGTCTGCTAGAAACCTGATGTTGATAACAGACCTTTACATCTCTTTGATACAAGTCTTCCTCCTACTCACCCTTACTACGACTCACTGTCTGAAGTATGTCCAAGACCTCACTTGCCCATGCATGCCTGGCCTAGTTTTGGATTTGAAACAATATCGTCCGAGTTTACTTCCATTTGATCACCCCTTTCATACACAAATCGTGACATAAATTGATGGGCGTCGGGCTCTACTCCTGCAAGCAATCCAGGAGTGACTTTCGTCGCCAACATTTCTGGCGTCGTTGTCAGGGACGAAGTTGAAGATTTTCCCTGGGCAGAATGACATTGAGCCTCTGATTCTGAAGGTGCATCAGACATCAGAGCCCTTAAATATTGCTACTGTGCACCTGGCGACCCCACTTTGGCGACTCCATTGTTTCCACATCATTGTTTCAGCTGTGACTACTGTTAGCACACCTGAAAGCTGACCCTAAGGAGCTTTCTCGAGAAGGTTTCAGCAGCTTCTTTCTCAATCTGAGAAGCTTCCTGGGGTAACGACAACATTAAGATCTGGCCTTTGATGGTGAACAAGGACCAGGCATATTTGAAGCTACGCATATTTCACCTGGCAACTCCATGATTCGAGGATCGATTGGCGACTCCACTGTTTCGATATGGAGAAAATTATGGCTCAAAGGTTTGTTTTCTGTGACTTTTCCCAGATAGTTGGGTTTCCTAATGGACTTCCTGATAGAGACCAATGAGAAGATTTCCTCCCTGAATTTCATGCAACAAGTTGGGAGGAACCAGCTGAGCATTTACTGGACTTCCATGAGGCTATTCATCGACACAATATCACGCATGATTATGTCCGGATTAAGCTCTTCAGGTATTCATGGAAGGGAGCTGCTCTTGAGTGGTGTCGATCTCTTCCCGCTGCGAGCATCCGCTCTTTAACAGGTTTTCATACAGCTTTCAATTCATTTTGTAAAGACTACTATCCAGCTGATTGTTTGTTTGAAAACTGTTGTGAGGAGTTTTCTTCGCTTCATGAAGCCTCTGCTGACCCTGAAGACCAAGTCCATGATGAAGCTTTTACTGTGGAGGAAAGCATTTGCCAAGAAAATATGGAGGTGTTGAATGATATTAATTGTGTTAGCCCTAGAACGGAAGCATCTGACATCATATCAGATGCCTATATTCCTTTAGATGTTCATAACGATCAACATGCCTCTT
>ML786507.1:34053-47900 GCA_009831015.1 Picea engelmannii | reverse complement strand
ACAAAACATTGTTGATTTGAGTTTTGAAGAAAAATACATAGCTATTATATGTCAAACAAAAAATAGAGCTTGAAAATGTTCACCATTAAAACATCTTAAAAAAAACATCCTTTTTTTAGAGGTGTATAATTTTAGATAAACATCTAGTATTCTAATTACTTTAATAAACATTACGATTAATGAAAAACATTATGATTGTTGGCTTCTTCTAATCTAAGGAAGGAAGTTCTGAGTTTCAAGATCATGTCTTCCATCATTTGGTGAATTGCATCTCCTTTTTTAAAATCCAAGAATTTGTCAACATACCGTGGTTGGAAGCAACAAAGTGAGATTCTTTGTTAAGATTGATTGTCATATTTCTCAGTATATTGTAGTTTGCTTCCAAGACATTGATTCGCTATTTTCGCTGGACTAGAATGTTCAAAATTATTGCATTTTGGGAAGTACATTGATTTTCATTTTCGTGAACTTTGGTAGTCATAGAGAAGAGAGAAGTTATGTTGCATTAGATGGTTTCTCCATGCCTTCGAAGGACCCTTCAAAGCTTATGGGCTTCCCTATAGTCCATGGATGAATCACATATAAAAGAACAATGCTACTAGTGCCTGACAAGGGTATTAAGAGGCTCAAGTTGTCGCACAAATGATATTGTCCAGTAGGAGCCTTGATTCAAACACATAAAAGAGGACCCTCTGTTCCACAAACCACAAAACAAAACTACCAAGGTGCAAAGAGTCCAAAACTCTCTAAAACCATAATCAAATGTCTAGTGCCCTACCAGACCGAAAAACCATACCCCAAAAGGAGAGTGGCTAGGATAACAAGAGGCAACAACTCATTGAAAGTAAAACCTAGGAAACTAGGGGGATATATGCCAAATAAAAGCCAAGGATGCAAGAGCTCCGAAGAACTAGACATGTAGTAGAAATCCGAGAGTAAGAATGAAGGAATAACCGGACACTGAGCACACCTTGATATTATGACCATCTAATAGAAATTATAGAATACCATCTAGAGGTTGAGAGAAACTCCTACCCGTGACAAATTTTTGGTTGGATATCCTTGCTCCATATGACGATGCACACTTTTCCTACACAAAGTTTCATTATCCCACCTTGCCATGGAAAAACCTCATCGAGGGATTCAAGAAACAAATCGTAATCAAGTTCAAGCATGCGAGAGGGGGTGGGTAAGTCCTTTGATATCTAGGGGCCTCACTTGATATCAATTGATGATGGCATTGTGACATATAGTGATTTATTTGTGATGTAACATGTCTTCATATCTGTGATACTCCTTTTGGATTCGAGTTATAATCAAATCAAGCTTGTTATTGAACATTGTTGATTTCATGACCATTGATTTGATAATTGTGTGAGTATCCTGTGATACTCAAGAAGGATAAAGGATTAGTTATAATCAAATCAAGATTGTTATTGAACATGGTTGATTTCATGACCATTGATTTGATAATTGTGTGAGTCTCCTGTGATACTCAAGGAGGACAAAGGATTCGAGCTATAATCAAATCAAGCTTGTTATTGAACATAGTTGATTTCATGACTATTGATTTGATAATTGTGTGAGTCTCCTGTGATACTCAAGGAGGACTTTTTTCCAACTTCATTTGCCAGAAGAAAACTGGACTTTGTTCTCACTTCATTTGCTAAAAGAAAACCTGGTAAAGAGAATACGCTTTGATTTGATTCTTTATAGACTTTTCTAAACCTAAGAAGAAAGTTATTTCAAATTTTCCCTTCAAATCTAATTGAGGGGTAGTTTGAGTTTTGTATGAATCAAAATTCCATGCATTTCAGAACCATACCCCAGGGGTTTTGCCCCATTTTACACCAACCGAGATGCTTAGAAAATCTATCAAACTTCTGAATTAGCGGAAAATTTAAAATGAGATCGCCAAAAAAAACCTGCCGGAAAGATAACTCGAGAGAAGATGCCCCCGAGTTAGCACACTCATTACAACCCTTACAACATAAAATCTCAGTCATAGTCATAATACGTTCGTACATGGAACTGAAAAGAGTACAATAAATCATTCTGCAATAATCAGGGAAGGAGTGACTTCATTCACTTTGGAGTTTGGAGCTCTAAACTGTCACCTCACAGGGAGAAAGAGTGACTTCATTCACTTTGGAGTTTGGAGCGATAAACTGTCACCTCACAGGGAGAAAGAGTGACTTCATTCACTTTGGAGTTTGGAGCATAATATCAGCATTATAATACTGATTTGCAGCGTAAAATTTGGAGAGTTTATTGGCTGGTAAAACGAAATAGTACACGCACTCAAACCCAGCACAGAAATGAATTGACGAGCAGTTCGTAAGCAGAAATCCTAAGAAAATCCTATTTGTACATCCCAAGTGGGTGCATTTGCATTTACTTCAAGTATAGAATGGATTCATTCGCTTCGGGCGTTTGATATCGGCACTCAAATCTCCCGGCATCAGCTGGAATCTGGTAAACCAATAATCTGGCGATTTGCATTGTTTACATCGTAATTTCAATGATGTTTGTGGATTTTAAGATGTTTATATCGAGATTGTAGATTTGCATCGATCAGGTTTTTACAGAAAAACTTAAATCAAAATCCTATCAGAAATACGATCAAACTGAAGGACAATCTGATGACCATTTATAAACCACCGCCTTGCGGGCCAAGAGAACCCAGAAACAAAGAAATTTAAACCTATCGAAATTAAATACGAGTATACGACATGTACTATATAGTTCAGGGCAATTATCTGCCTGCGATTTGGTATATTTTGCTGTACATGCAATAAGATATGAAATGATTTTTAACTTCTGTTGGTGATATCCTTGTTAATGTCATTCTATTATTCAAATCTTGCAGGCTTTGGAGAGGATTTACATAATCACAAGGGCCTAATCACAGCAGCAGGTACCGAATGCTCTGAAAATCCTTACTGAGGGGATAATTTGGGATTCGGATCTTAAGAAATAATCTCCGAAGAATTGCAACTCAGGACAATAATTTGGTGATATCCGTATTAATGTCATTTATTATTCAATTCTTCCAGGTTTTGGAGGGCATTCACATGCTCACAGGGGCCTAATCATAGTCGAAGGTACCGAATGCTCTGAAAATCCTTACTCTAGGGATGGCCGCCAACATTGGGCAGGTGGATTATAGTTGGTCGGATTTGAAAGATCTGAAGTGCTTTCAGATCAGACAACCTATAATCCAACTGTTACAACATTAAATGCTTTCAGTTTAGATGGTTTATAATCGACTTGCATCAAAATGTGTAGCAGGTTGGATATTGTTGACCTTCTATGAATAATTTGTGATTGTGTATTTACTCTCGAATTACTTTTATTGGAAAAAATAGACACTTTAAATGCTTTCAGATTAGATGGTTTATAATCCACCTGTAGCAACATGTGTAGCAGGCTGAATATTGCTGGCCTTCTAGGAATAATTTGGGATTGTGTACCTACTTTGACTACCTTTATAGGAAAAAAAATGGACAATTTTGTTTGTTGAGTTACTCTACAATGTAAAATGACCACTGAGGGAAAATTAATGGTGTTGTCTAACTATTCTATGTTTTGATTTTTTTCAGTGGATATTTTTGATTTTTTTCAGTGGATATCTCACCACATAAATGTACATGAAATCATAATTTTTTGTTGTTTAAATTGTATTTCTGGATAGAAATGGTTTCAGCCTGGAAAACCTGGAGCAATAGAATTATACAAAATTACCATTCAACCCTGTGGATCCAACACTTTTTGACCCTATTTGGACAAAACTAAACAGAAAATATCAATATATATATTGTATTTCAAAGTTACATTGTATTTCAAAAAGAGGGTATATTTATATTGTATTTCAAAGTTACACTGTATTTCAAAAAGAGGGTATATTTATATTGTCATACGGATTAAGATATAGAAAACAATGTTTAGGTTATAATAATGACAATTCATTAATGTATAATATAAATTATAAGAATATTTTATATTGAATGATTTTTTTTGTTTTTTTAAATGTATGAGTTTTTTTTTTTAATAGAAAAATTTCTCATTTATATTTATGAAAATATAAATTTGTTTTACATCGCCAGGGAGGAAAACAAGAGTTCTTTCCGCAACAAAAGGTCCCTATGTTTGGCTATGATATGGGTCTCGATGAAGTGGCCGGAAGCAAAGCCAACACATAAAAACACATAAAAACAAGCCAGGATACAAACCTAAAAGAGCTGGCAGTCCTTATACCCAAGGAGAGGACAGAGAAAACAATGATTTTGATACAAATAAAGTGAAAGGATGTGCTTGTAAGCGCCTAAGAAAACTAGTAAATACTAAAAGATGTTTATGAATGATGCATGTCCGTTGTGGTTATCAAGCCAGTGATTGTAGGAGAGTAAGCCAACTTGTTTCTGAAGGGCGATCTTGGAGAGGGCATCCGCTTTTTTGTTGTTTTCCCTCGGGGTGTGATGATAAGTGATGTGTCTGAACTGATGTTGAAGCTCTCGAGTTCTGTCCATCCAGCCAAGGAGAGAGAAGACATGAAGCTTACCTCTGAAGTTTAACCAGTCTATAATTATTTTAGATTCCCTGAGAAGTTGTAGGTCCTAAAAATTCAGCCTAGATGCCAGGAGAAGGGATGCCCAGGCCCCCAACAATTCTGCCTTTGTGTTGGAACTAGATCCATAGTTGAGAGTCCAACAATAGTAGGAGCTATTTGTTACACGAAGATGACCTCCGACCCCACAGTTGAGCTCGTCGGACTGAGAGGCTTCGTCAAACCACGTGGTAGGCAGATGTTCAGAGAGGTTAATCAAAATGAATGAGTTAATAAGTGGACAAACTTAACTTTATATGAAGAGTCCATTTTTTATGACAAGGTGAAGCTAATTCCTTTCAAATTTGGGGAGAATTTCCACCACTGAGGAGGTGAGATTGTCCATTTATTAACTTAATCCCTCCTCAAATAAACATCATGGACCATTCAATCATAAATCAAGTGTCATTAATTTTGAGAAGATATTGAACCATTAAATCACTTGGAATATCATTTTGTGACCATTAGTATAATAAAGTACAAAAGCACAAATGTAAGGAAACATTAGTTGAACTTAAACTAGCTCTTAGTGTTGAAATATCTTAACATCCCCCCACCAAAACAACTTGGGATAGGATTGAAGGATTTACAAAAGTGACAAAAGGAGAAGAAATGATGCATTAGAGCCTATCCCCCTTAATGGCAACTTCATGAACTCCTAACATAGATCGAAATTTTTAATAACTTGGTTTCTGAGAAGAGCTTCGTGGAAATGTAGCAACTTGATTCTTTAGTATGGAAATATAGCACTTCAAGGATGTGATTTGAAGAAGTTTTTGAATGAAATCTTGTGTGACTCAATGTGTTTGTTGTGTTAATGTTGTACCGATTCCTTGGTGAGTTGAGTGGCATTTTCATTGTTGCACCATAAAGTGGTTGGATGTTGTTGCATAAATCAAAGCTCTAAAATGATGTGTCTAAGCCAAAGAGTTTCTTGACTTGGCATGCATTGCGCTCTATACTCTGTTTATGTTAAAGAAATAAAAATGACCTATTGTTTCTTGCTAGCCCGCTCGATAGGGCCAAAACCAAGTTGAAAACATAACTTGCATTAGATTTCTAATCATTAAGGTTACCGCACTAGTCATAATATCTTAAACCAACCAACATAGGGGATCGTCATGAATTGCATCGTATACCAAAATCATATGTACTATTGAAGTTTTTTCCTTGCTACTTTCTAATTGCTTTCATGAGGTTCTTTCATATACCAAGCAACAACACCAACACCAAAGAAAATGTTAGGGTGAGTATGAGTTAAATACAAAACGACACCAACTCATTGTCTATATAAATTGGCATCCACTTAGGGTGGGGTATAGGTTGAAACAAGTTTAACTTTAGATAGGGAGGGAGATGGTGCTAGTTTACAAATGTCCATGTGAAAGCAATAAAGAAGATCATTTGCATATTTAGTTGGAAAAATAAATGTCTTACTTGGTTTGCAAAACATGGAGGCCAATAAAATAATGCAAGGGACTTAAATCTATTATCTCAAATTGCTTTTAAAGATGGATGTTTTAGAAGTTTGAAGTTGTTATAACTGAGTATACATTAACATATAGTACAAGTATGAAACGATGGTTACCTACTCACTTGTAAAAACATGAAAGTTAGAATAAAAATTAGATAAGTCAGAATAAAGAAGGAATTGGTTCATCTTTTCATAACAAACCCTAGAAAATCACTTGAAGCTAAATAAAGGTTTCATAAGATGAAAGACAAGACCATAGTCACTTTGAGCAAACCCAAAAAGTAATAGCCCATATACATTTCTTCTTATAAATCTTCCCATACAAGAAAGTGGATTTTAATTCCATTTGAATGAGTGCATTCGATGGAAAGATAACTTATAAAGAGGATTTAAAGCAATCAAAATTAAAGATGAGTACGTTTGTATACAACTAAAGTGATTTAAATACTTAGAGATGTTCTAACTTAAGTTTTTATAAGAACGATATGTCAAAAACATGAGCAATTGGCTACAAGTAATTTTTGGAAATATAATTTTTGGCAACCATTGGTGATATTTGTATTAACACCATTATTTTTATTTAATTCATGTTCCATCCATGAAACTTAAGCATTGGATATACTTGTCATAAATGATTGTAAAAAATTGATGTTTTATAAGATTCTAAACAAAAAAAATCACAAATCTATATAATGCTTAAGGTTTGATTTCATTGAGGGCATTCACATAAATCATAGTAGTATGTACTAATGCTCTGGAAATCCACACCATGGCGATAATTTGAGGAACCTCATAAAATCTACTTGATATACAAGCACTTTTAAGTTCTTGTGTTTGTATTAGGCTAATGCTTTCATTTTACATATCAAATTGAAAATCTATACGTGTGATGTGGAATGGAACAAAATAGTAGTTGAACAATAAGAAAAACTATTATGCCATGATTAAAATATGATATTTTTTTTACATAGAACGACCTTCTTTATACAGGTATAGAAAACATGGACATCACATTTGACCATGTCTCCCTTTTTATTTTAAATATATATTATATTTAACTACTTAATGACTAATCACTAACAACACCAATTACTCACAACACTATCATTAAGATATTCCACTTCTTCTTCTCTCGGGTTCTGTAGCATTCCCTTCCAGTTTGATTCAACATTGTCCCTAATGTCCTCTTGATTTAAGAGAGATGTTATAGCAGTGGGAATGTGATCATGGGTTGTCTGTCCGATAAGAAATGTTGTGTCTTCTTGTACTTGTTGAAAGTGATCACTCATCCAAATGAAGAAGGTTATGGAAGCCTTGAAATAATATTGTTCAACTGGGGTTGCAGAGGCCCGCCACTAAGGGAGTGGATCCATAGAAGTTGTGAAAGCTTGAGGTACAATGGTTTTGTGCCGTACTTTACCAACACATATATGTGTTTTCTTGTACAGAGCAAGGATTCTTCTCCGAGTGTGGAATTGAAGTAAGAAATATCAAGTTATCATACATTGGGTAAGGCTTCTTGCATGAAACAAGGCTTCTACTTCGAGTGTGAAATTGAAGTAGGGGGAAAAATACAAATAAAAATCTTCATTATATGACCTTATTTCATTATCATCATTTTTCAAAATAGTTTCTTCTCTTTCTCTCGTCTTTCTAATTTTTTCTTGAATTGTTCCATGCTGTGTCCTCTCCTATAGAACACCATTTCCAACCTTAATATCTTGACCTAAACAACTTGGCTATTGCTTACAATTTCTCTTTCCTTGGGCTTAGGAGACATCACCGTTTCTTCATGTGTGTAATCAACAACCCCCAAGATGCCTTTTCTTGATTGTTCTTCTTCCATTGGAGTTGTGGGCGAAGGACTCCTTGAGTTTTTTTCCCCCCAATTCTCATCGATTTTAGCAATTGATGTCCAACAATCTATTAGTTGTAGTGAATTCTGATATAATTATTTGTGATTGTGTTTGTTTCCCCAATGCCAATAGTATATATGTTTGGTCATAATCTCATCTCTTTCTTTCACAAAAAGAAATATGGCCATAATCCAATGGGGAATTAGAAACCCACTTTGATACCAATTGATACATAATGGAACATTGTAGTAGTTGAACAATAAAAAACGTTATTATGCCATTGTTAGAATATGATATCTTTTACATAAAATGGCCTTCTTTATATAGGCGTATAGAATACAGATGTCATGTTTGACCATGTCTTCCTTTTTATTTTAATACATGTTATAGTTAATTACTTAATGACTAATCACTAACAACACTAATTAATCACAACACTATCATTAAGATATTTCACTTCTCCTCTTAGGTTTTGTTCCAATAAGTGCAAGAAAAAAGATCTTCCACAATTCATCTAATTTATAAGTTAACGCTTGTGCTTACAAAATGTCCATGTGCTTCTTTTTTATGCAACTACATTTAACACTAAGAATATTTGATCATTTTTATTTTTTCCAATACAAAGCATGTCATTTCTAAAATTGCCTAATGGATGACCTTTAAATGGTAATAATCTCCAAGAATGGAAATTGATGACAATACTCTCTAATGGTGATGACAATAACCTCCATTGTTAACCTTATTTGATAGGCATGGTAAACTAAATCATGTCATCTCCAATAAATTTGAATTTATGTAGAGGCCATTGAAAATGATCAAAGTGAAAATGTGTTAGTTGGTGTGATGAAAATACATGATCAAATAATCGAAGACACGATATTTCAATTAAACATTCATCCATTATATATCATATTGTATGCTCCACATCTATGTTAAATGTGAAGCAAATCTATACAAAATGATAATATTAGTAATTGCTCTAGAAGGTGTAAAGACATGTCGATAGAAGTGTCACTACATAGAAATTAAGAATTAGAAAAATGAGAGTTAATATTTATTCGATTTTCAAACTAACACATTGTCAATATAAACTCTATGGTTTTCATTGGCTTAAGGAACAATGATTAATGAAGGACCTATTAACTTTGCGATGCCATGAACAATGCCATGATCCAACTTTTGGTGTTTTACATTATTGTGCATAATTTTTTATGAATATAGAGCAATGATTGAACACTGATTGAATTCCAAGGGTGATAGATAAACATGTTGTGGCATCCAAGCAACTAACTATGATGGGACAAAAAACAATATTGTCTTGGTGGAAAACATGCAGCTAAGTTGAACTTTGTAGTGTTGTTTTACAAGAAGCATTACATTGGCATTTTACATAATTGCTTATATAGTTTATGTGTCTTTATAAATAATCCTTCTCTAATGAAATTCAAGTAGATCCCTTTTATGTGTTAAATAAATTGTTGAAGTGTGTGACCTTGGGCTTCAATGTTTAGCTGAAGACATTAATAGTGCATTGAACAACATAAAAATGTCCACTCCACACATTTTGAAGAAGTGTAGTGTAGTGTAGTAGAAAACAAATTTCACTACGATAAATATTCTAAAGATGATATAGACAAAGTAACAAAGACATAGATATCAATATTGAGACCACTATACTTGGACCAAAAAGGTTAATAACGGATTAGCTAACAACGTATTTGGGTGAAAAATAGTGAATAGTCAAGCCAACCTCCATTATTACAGTTCAAGAGAGATTCAGGAAGGAGAAACTCCGCCATATTAGAGGTATTGCATTCAAGCTAAAGTGTTATTATGCTTAAAAGGTACACTAATACTGCATGAAATTTGTAAAAGGCACTACTAACCTAAAGTAGGGTAGCCTTGATAGAACATGGCATGCTTCAAATTCAAGGTTGATTGACCATTTTCAATACTCATGTAACATCCCCATTATAATCCCTATTTTAATTAATGCTTATGTGGATATAATATGTGGCTACGACAAAACAATGTAATATGCAAATTGTATTTCAATATTTTAATAATAAAATGTGATGCCAACTGCTAAAGGGGACATGGACAAGAGATGGGGGATGAATTAATCTACAAGAGAGGGTAATGTCTAGGATAATGACCAAGAGGGGGGTCAAAGGGGGAAATACCCATGTATATTAATTTAACCCATTTTCCCTAAACTTGCTTATTGAATACGAACCTTCCCACTTTTGATTGAGTGTTCCCAAATCCAATCATTGAATACATATAAGAGGGTAGGTGTGAGTGGTCACATCCCAGAGTTATTGGGCACATGGGGGTTGAGTACAATCATCTTGGGGAAGAGTGCAAGTCAAGAAAGGCAAGCCAAAGAGAGGAAATTTGCATGGGTTGGGGGACAATAGTTTGACACATTAAGTTTTGTGCATTGAAAGAAAGGGGAGAGCAAGAAAGAGATATTGGATCTAGTGCAACCATGGACGACGAATTCTAGAACAGGCTGGAGCGTAACTGGAGCTAGAAAAATGAAGAGCTAGGTTGTCAGGCCTGAGAGTGAACTCCTTTGTGAGTTGCACTAAAACAACAAGTGTTTGTTGTTGGTTTACTGATAGTTTTCCTAGTAGCAAGTTCCCTTGAGTTACTGGGTGAGAGATTCCTAGCTACCTGTTCCAGAGATACCCTAATAAACGAATGTCACATTCCTTGGGTTAAGCCTGATAAACAAATGGTACATCCCTTGGGTTATCCCTAATAAATGAATCGTGAATTCTTTGGGTTGGGCAGTTCAGGAGGAAGAGAGATGGTAGAAAAATCAGGATAGTTGTAGGAGAATATCAGTTGGGTTATGAGTTTTATGTGTTGCGAGTGGACTATGAGAGACCACCCTCTTTTGTGGATTACTAGCCTTAGCTCGGGGGTGACTAACTGTTGATATTTGGAACAGTCAGTCTATGGTTGGGTGGAACGTTCGTCCCAAGCAACTGGTTGCACTATTCATGTTTAAAGATAAGTGTTTTATCTTTTTGTTGAGTTATTTACATTTGTTATTGTTGTACGTGAACTCTGTGTAAATGAGAATGACTTATATGTTGTTGTAATGAGTAGTTTAGTTTCATTTCATGTTGATTATTAGCATGCTTTAGATGCATATGTTTTATGGATATAGACAATAGCTAAATCAGTTTCAAATTTGTAGTTGTAAGCTACAGTAAATCAACTAACAGTAAAATAATTACTTTAGTTAGCATAATTTTGTTTTCATGTGTATACAACACCATAATGTCCCTCAGTTGGGCTGGGCAACGTTACATTATGGTATCAAAGTCGTAAGATAGAGATTTTTATGTGGCATGGCCTAATTTGGGTGTTGAGTACGTTACAGAGTGGTAATAGAGCCTAGTTTTCAACATTGAGCCTAGATGGGCCAAGTTAGCAAAATGTTGAAGCGAAAATTCGCAGAGAATTAATTCTGGAGTATGTCTACAACTTTTTTATTTAAATTACTACATTAAAATTGAGAGAAATTTCATGGGTAATGTGAATAATTGAGCCTATTTGGAAATTTTGAAAATAAGCAAATTGGAAAATTTTGGGTATTTTTTGCGTACGATGACGTCAACATGATGTGGAGACCATGTGTCAGATGAAATTGTAGAAGAAATATGTGTATTACCACTATGGCAGGTACATGTTGGACGGGATGACAGTTGGTGGGTAATGTGGAGTCATGTGGCAGACCAACTGCCAGTCCCACGAAACCACAGTAAGATCTTGGAATTTGTCTAATTGTTAAGTTCGCGAGCTCGCGTAGATGGAAAATGGTTAAGCACTGAGACTTCTCGAATGAACTTATGAAAGGAAGGTTTCAAGATTATGAGTCCGAGAGTCCACATAGGTGGAAAAATGGTTAAGTGTTGAGATTTCTTGGACAGACTTATGAAAGGAAGGATACAAGATTATGAGTTCGTGAGTCCACGTAGATGGAAAAATGGTTAAGTGTCGAGACTTCTCAGACGGACTTATGAAAGGAAGGTTACAAAATTACATGTCCACGAGTCCATGAAGGAAAATGAAGCTAAGTGTTCGCGACAAGTTCATGTAAGGTATGAGGATAGGCTATGAGTCTACGAGTTCGCCACCCGCGAGCCCGTGAATACAATAAGGAATATAAGTATAACTACAAAGTGAGTGCGACATAACTAGAGGGTGAAAATTGGAGAACGTGAAAGCCTGAAATGAAGAAGAGATATGAATAGATTTGTGGTGAATCCATTAATACAGGTCAATGACAGAGATCTAATCAATAAATGATCAAACAGTTGCTAAGCCTTGCTACTATGTTGCATGTGCTAATGAATGTTTCTTCACTGTTTTGCCACTATAATTTTCATCTCAGAGCTCAGATTGAAGCAAATGAATAGTCGTTGGAAAGGTCTTGAGGGGTAGAAGAGAAATTTCAACCCACAATTTTGATTTGGGTATTATATTTTTCTTCAAAAGTGATAAAAATGATTTCTGTAGCAGCAAAAGAGTGGAAATTGCAACTTTTAATTGTTGTAACTATTTGTTCAAAACTCAGATTGAGGCATGAGGAAAACCATTGTAAATTTGTTTCGAAAATGAATGCATTTAAGGAATCCTACTTGGGAGTAGTGCATTAATATTATTCATAATTTAAAACGAAGAATTACATGTAATCTAATTGATAAATATTTTGCAATATACTTAATTCTAACAATAATTATTGCATGCACATTCTTGTAGAATTAGAGGTACATAAAAACAAACTTTAGGTCCTATATGAGAACTAGAGACATGGAGGATGCTCAAGGGTTTTACAGCCATGAAAAAGAAATTGGAGGTTTGCATACCAACATGGGTAATGTTGATATTGAGTCTAATGGGAGAAGAGACATGCAGGGGACTATACCTATTAGAATCCTGCAAAAAGAAGTGCAGATCTATATGGTCGATAATGAGAGGATCATGAAGGCTCAAGAAGAGATACTTCAAGGCCTAAATATGCTATAGAAGGAAGTTAACAAGGACTCTGGAACAAAGCAAGCATCTAGTGCTAGAGAAGTATCAACATCAAGATC
The DNA here is from genome assembly GCA_009831015.1 of Picea engelmannii. NCBI lineage: Eukaryota > Viridiplantae > Streptophyta > Pinopsida > Pinales > Pinaceae > Picea > Picea engelmannii. Next base: position 34,850 of record ML786507.1, on the reverse strand, counting down.
CCATATCAAAAGAGATGACCATGGGAATGATAGGCAGTCAAGAAGCATGAGTAGATGCCATCATTCTCCAAGGAATTCCACCAAAATAACTCATGCAAGTTCAGGTCCAGGGAACAACCCAAGTGTGTCTCATGTTCAAAGGCAAAGGAGAATACCCGAGGCATACATTTTGTAGGGTGAACTTAGGAAGATTAAGCCACCAAATTTCAATGGTGAGCACATGAAAGGAGAAGATGTTGAGGCCTAGATGTTGGAAATGAAGAAATATTTCCAGCTACATGATTACCCATTTTAGGTAGAAGCTATAATTTCCACCTACCACTTTCAAGGAAAGACAACCATGTGGTGGGATCAACTTAAGCAAACCAAGAACCTTGATGAGAAAATAATCTCATGGAGGCAGTTCAAGGCATTCCAAGAGTTGTAGTTGTTAGAGAGATTTCAACTATGCAGTTGAAGAAGAGATTTAAGAAAAGATGTTAGATGTTTGTAGCCCATATGGAGGAGGCAACCAAAGAAAAAGTGGCAAGCATGGAAGCCCATCCAGTTTTGAGGGATTTGAAGATTTTTTTAGACAATTATGGGACTACCACCAAAAAGAGACATTGATTTCTCTGTTGATTTGGTGCCAGCAGTTGCCCCAGTGTCTAAGACACCTTACAGAATGGGAACACCAGAACTAAAAGAGTTGCAGATGTAGCTTGGAGAAATTTTGAAGAAGGGGTACATATGCCAAAGTGTGTCACCTTGGGGAGCCCTGGTTCTTTTTGTGAAGAAGAAGGATGAAACCTTAAGGC
>ML786507.1:17418-30805 GCA_009831015.1 Picea engelmannii | reverse complement strand
GAAGCAATGTAATATGCAAATTGTATTTTAATATTTTAATAATAAAATGTGATGCTAGTTGCTAAAGGGGACATGGAAAAGAGATGGGGGATGAATTAATCCACAAGAGAGGGAAGTGTCTAGGATAATGACCAAGAGGGGGGCCTAAGGGGAAATACCCATGTATATTAATTTAACCCATTTTTCCTAAACTTGCTTATTGTATATGAACCTTCCCATTTATGATTGAGTGTTCCCAAAGCCAATCATTGAATACATGTAAGAGGGTGGGTGTGAGTGGTCACATCCCAGAGTTATTAGGCACACGGGGGTTGAGTACAATCATCTTGGGGAAGAGTGTGAGTCAATAAAGGGAAGTCAAAGAGAGGAAATTTGTATGGGTTGAGGGACAACAATTTGACACATGACGTTTTGTGCATGGGAAGAAAGGCGAGATCAATAAAGAGAGCTTGGAGCTGGTGCAACAATGGAGGGTGAATTCTAGAGCAGGATGGAGAGTAACTAGAGAGAATTGGAGTTGGAAACATGAAGAGCCAGGTTGTCAGGCCTGAAGAGTGAACTCTTGTGTGAGTTTCACTAAAACAACAAGTGTTTGTTGTTGGTTTGTTGATAGTTTTCCTAACATCAAGTTCCCTTGAGTTCCCAACTGAGATATTCCTAGCTACATGTGCCAGAGAGACCCTGATAAACGAATGGAGCATTCCTTGGTTTAACCATGATAAACAGATGGTACATCCCTTGGGTTATCCCTGATAAACGAATGGTGCATTCCTTGGGTTGGGCAGGTTAGGAGGAAGAGAGCTGGTAGAAAAATCAAGATAGTTGTAGGAGAATATCGGATGGGTTATGAGTTTTATGAGTTGCTAGTGGACTATGAGAGACCACCCTCTTTTGTGGATTACTAGCCTCATCTTGGGGGTGAATGGTTGTTTATATTTGGAACAATCAATGTATGGTTGGATGGAATGTTTGTCCCAAGCGGCTGGTTGCACGATTCTTGTTTAAATATAAGTGTTTTATCTTGCTGCTAAGTTATTTACATGTGTTATGGTTGTGCGTGAACTCTGCATAAATGAGAATGACTTATATGATGTTGTAATGAGTGGTTTAATTACATTTCACGTTGATTATTAGAACGCTTTAGATGCATTTGTTTTATGGATATAGACAATAGTTAAATTTGTTTTAAATTTGTAGCTATAAGCTATAGTAAATTGATTAACAGTAAAATAATTAATTTAGTTAGCAAAATTTCGTTTTCATGTGTATTTCTCACCGTAACATCCCTCGGTCAGACTGGGGAACGTTACATTATGGTATCAGAGTCGTAAGATAAAGAGTTTTACGTGGCATGGCCCAACTTGGGTGATGGGTACATTACAACTCATTCTTTAATATAATCACATTCCAAAACCAAAGAGGAGACCTTTAAATGTATGGGTAATGTTGATGTCCAAAATTGACCATGATCAACATTAAGGAAATCACCCAGTCATGGCTCCAATTAGACACTTTTTCATTTGGTATGGTGATCTCGACTAGTTACAATGGATCCAGTTACCTTTATTTAAAACTAACCTAAACTAAAATGAATCTAATATAAACTAACCTAACTTAAACTAAATCTAAACCTATCTCCTTGCCTGTTGATGTAAAATAACACTTGGATGTTATCAATCAACGAGAGAAAACAACTACCTTTAGGAATTGCTTGAAAGGCAATTTTCAAGGTTCACTGAAACAAGGACTCAACTAAGCCACAAGAATAATTTTCTCCAGCGTATGGAGACTTTAAAAGAATAACTAATACAAAACTAATGATTTAATTTAAATTAAAATGAAAGTAATCAAAATCTAAAGCAATGATATCTATCATTATAAATACATATATTATTCTGATTATATCCTGTGAATAACAATGTATGTGAAATCAAAATTAGGAGGGAAATCATATCTAACTTATCGATTATATGTTCTAAATATATATGAAAATATTAAAACCATAACTAAGTCTTAACAAACTTTACGAAAATAAAAGATCATTGTCTCAAAAGATCTTGAATAGCCAACATGCACCTAACAATGAAAATAAACTGACAATCGAAGTGCACTTGGCTTGATCGCTTCCATAGATACAAATCTTCTATTGAAACACTGTGAATCATAAAATAGAACAAATTAATAACAAACACACTTTAAATAGAGTAGCTACAAAATCTTCGATTCTGTAGTTTCTCTTAAATAAGAGAATACAACTAATAAAACCAATCCCATGCCTCAAAAATGAAAATCAGACCTCAAGCAAATTTTAAAGACTGGATATTAATCTTTAGACTGTGCAATATTCCTTAGATCTGAAGCGATAAACACATTAACTCTAGAATATTTTACAACCATCAGACTTTCAACATTCATAGTATTTTTCTTTAACTCAAAAATTTGTTTCTCATAATGTTCCATCATAGTTCTATTCTGTATCCTTAGTTGTTGGTTTTATAATTCAAGTTCAACTATATTTCTCTTTAAAATGGGCACTACAACACAATATTTTTATTTTCAGAATAAAGTTCCAAAAACAAGACCATCATGCGCTTTATTTATTGCATCTTGATTAATAGTCAGTGACGACCCATCCTTTTGATCTAATTTAAAACCTGGTGACTATTTGAAATTTTAGAAGGAGAAGTTTTAACTTTAGTATTTGATTCATCATCAAGAATATGAATCAAAGAGCTTGAATTTGACGTTATTCTAAGCTTATTCTTGGTCATTCTAGATATCCTTTGTTCATGTCACTTGCCTTTTAAATTGTTTCTTTTATCTATTGTTTAAGAAAAATCTTTAATAGAATATTTTGTGATTGTAGGGGTCTGAGATGAAGACCTAGTCATGTGATCCTGATCCAAATGATCAGATTGAACTGTATCTATTTCGTTGGCCACTACACAGTCGAAATCGAGTCTTGATTTTATACTCATACTACAGTTTACCCTAAAAAATACCTCCTCACGTTGCAGAGTGTGAGAGGACCCATTATGAAAAATCCCAAATGAACTATTCAAATCAAACCCTGACCTGATTTCCTTTGAACCATTAACTTACATAGGGGTTTCAAAGAAATTGTTTCTCTGAGTAAAATTTTCCCACTAATCCCCTATCTGGGTTAAATGATATTCAACTAAAATTTTGATTAACCCATGATGGAAAATACTCCCATTGGGATTACCAAACCCTCTCTGGTAGAAATTCTCCATTTTTGACATGCTCTTGTGAAAATAGTAAGGCAAATTCAATTGGTATCCTATGAAAACCATTAAAAGTCGGAAATGATAATAAAATACCAAACTGTAGTGACCTTCGCAAGTGATATATTTTTTAACAACAGAAATAAGGCCACTCCATTTCCCTTTTAGGTTGGTCACATGCATACCTTTAGGTTTATATGTTGCCTTACTTGACACCAAGAATTCGTTCCATGGAATATTTTTAACTAGACAATTTTTTGACCATTTTTCCCCTACCTTGGCCACTTTGCCATTAAAATTTTGAGCAAAGGTCCTAGTGACTGCTATGTTGTGACCTCAAAAAGACATAATAAATTCTAACCATCCAACCTTCTGAAACAACACTGAGTATTCTTCGTAGGCATCCAAGATGTTGGCCCTTGTAGGCTCAATCCTTACTACCGGAGCCATGAAAACACAGTCGGTTTGACACAGAGTCGATCTCGGGAATTAACAAAGAATAGGAACATGAATGCAGAGAATACAACCGAGACTCGAGGCATATATACATCAAACCCTAGACATGAAAAGATAATGAGTCATAGTAATGGAAATGTACCCGGAACCCATATCACCAGACTTCACGAATAATTTTTGGTTTAATGGATATGATAGTGAAGAATGACCTCTGTCATTTCACAATCCAAGTGTTAGAGGCATAATATGCCATGTAATTAACTCTAGTTTACAGGTGCTGATCAACCACTTGTGGTAGTCATTAAAAGATTTTGATTGTCCAGTACATCACCCATCGTCCAAGATCATTGCAATAATAGCTCAGAAATTCATGACATGGTAGTTATATGCTATGGTTTTGTAGTGATAGGGCCATAGGAATAACATAGAAAAAGTTAATCAAACAAATGAAATCGAAATATATATAAACCATTCAAAGTAAAGTTCATAACTTCAAATAACTCAAAAGTTTTGAATGGTGGAATATATATTTAACTTTTGAAATGATAGGATCAGAGGTTTCATAGCGATGATGTAAATAATATAATTAATCAAACCAAAAGATTTGAATACATGAAAACAACTCTACCATTATTCAACAATTTCAAGTCATGGTAAGGATTATAATCACTAGGTCTAAGGTGAAATGAAACCATATCATCTAGAAGTTTATAATCAAGTTAGAAAACAAGAACCAATATGTAGTAGTAATATAGAACTTACTCTTGAATTCCATCTTGGAAAAATGAAGATAGTGGTCTTTATTCACATACTAATAATTGAATGATATACACTAATTCCCCATAGTTTAAGTTCAAATTTCATGTTAAAAATCATGAAATTTGAAATGCATAATCGATATCGATATGAAGAATTGTTGTTGAATTTATTTTCAATAATTAGCGAATTTATAATAATGTCCAATAGAAAAATAAATCAATCACAACTATGACAAAATATTCACATCTTCATAGGCAAACCAATAAAACCAATGAAACTTAAACAAAGATAAGATAAAAGTTCTCATAAAAATCAAAGGGTCCCTAATTTTCTATTTACCAAAGAAGAAAATAAAGGGGGTTGTTGTTTGCCACAACAGATCCATCAAATGGGATTTCCTCATCATAACTTATAGATATTTTTCTCCATCTAGTAAAAATGATGAATCAAGCGGACTTGTTCAACACTCTTTTATCATTCATTGTGTATCTCTAGTTATTTGAAGGCTCTGATGCAGTTGGTCATTATTTTTTTTCTTCAAAAGGGTTTTAGTCAATGATTGTAAGATCCAATGAGATGTTGTAGTAATCATATCAAGTCATGGTCCACTAAATGTGAATAATTTACAATATAATATCCAGTTACAAAATCCAAGAGTTTAATAAAAACAAATAGAAAATTAACATGAAAGCTACAATTGACATTAATATAAATAAATATTTAGTTAAGGTCATATGCATGCTCCCATTAATACTACCTTCATTTCTCTGATTACAAAATCTTATTCTCCTCTTTCTCTCGATGAGTTCATACAAATTTCTCTTTGCAATTGTAAATATAAAGTGGTGGAAAAAGTGATCATAAGGAGAATAAAGTTTATCCTCTTTGCCTCGGTTTCAAAAGAACAATTTAGTTTTCTTGAAGGAAGACAGATCCACGAAGCCACTGGGATGGCGTAGGAAGGCATTCATACTATAAATACTTGAAAATCCAAAGGAGCACTTATGAAGATATATTTTCAAAGGCATATGATAGAGTAAGTTGGCTATATATCATACTCCTTCTTACTCATTTAGGGTTTGAAGTTCCCTTCATAAATTGGGTAATGATTTGTATCACAACAACATCCTTTGCAATTCTCATCAATGGTTCAACGTCTCCTTTATTTCATGCAGAGAAAGGGCTCATAAAAGGATGTCCTTTATCTCCTCTGTTCTTTCTTTTGGTCGCTAAAGGTCTTAACAGAGCGATGGAAGATGCAAAGTTTAAAGGGGAGTTCCATGGAGTTTAAATATCTCCCACACTTAAGCTAACTCACCTTCTCTTTGTGGAAGATGTACTTCTTTTCTATAATGTCCAGAGAGGTGATTATAATAGATTGGTCTCCATTTTGAATCTCTTTTGTCGGGCGACAGGTATGATAATCAATGCAATTAAATACACCCTATCAATAGAAGAGTTGAATCACTCTTGTTATCTCTTTCCCTTTGAAGTAAAGGATTTTGATGTTGGTTTTAAGTATTTGGGTTTTCATCTTAAACCAAATTGCTACAAGAAGGAATATTAATCTTGGTTGATAGCTAAGATGGAAAAATGTCTAAAACTATGGAGTTTTAGATGGTTGTCACGAGCTAGGAAATTGATCTAAGTAAAATCGGTCTTGGAAGCTATTCCAATAAACTAGATGTCTCTTGCATGGATTCCAAAATGAGTACTGGAGCGGTCTCAAAGAATATGCTTCAAATTCCTTTTGGAAGGCTCACGGGATCATTTTGTTCTTCCTTGTGTTAAATGGAGATCGTCGGCTCTTCTCAAATTGTTATGTGGATGGGGTTTGAAAAACATTTTCCTTTTCTCAAAAGCGATGGATGCAAAATCATGTTGGAGATTGATCATGATGGATAGATTGTGGATGAAAGTGATCATACAAAAACACATCCATCCTGAGTCTCTAGAGGAGTGGATTAGAAGCCCAATAAAGAAACGTTCAGTTTTCTCAATAATATGGAAGACAATCATACAAACCTTTGAATTTGTGGGTGATGGTCTTGCATGGAATATTGGGAATGGTTCAAAGGTTCGGTTGGGCTCTAATCTGTGGCCAGGTAGTAGATAAAATCATCTCCTCCCTCCAAATTTGTTTCAACACCTCAATTCTGGGGGTCCTTTTTACCTAAATCAGATTGTTGATGTAGATCATACTACAATTTGGAATCAAGAATGGAAGGGATGTAACTAGGTGGGACTGGGGGAGGATTTTTTTCCCAATGGGCCATCTATATTCGAGCACTAAAAGTAGATCATATTTGACTCACAAAAAGGGAGGATGAATTGGTATGGAAACATGCTCCACATGGGATTTATACTCCAAAACTAGGGTACATCGAATTAAATATAGATCTACACCTTTGAGAGCCATCTTGGTGGTGGAAAGGAATTTGGAAGGTAAAATTCCCCCTAAAAGCATGCATCTTTATGTGGTCCATGATAGTAAATAGAGTACCTACTTGGAATTCAATGAAAGAAGACAACTTGAGGGGTCGGGATGGTGCCCTTTATGGAAATCTAATGATGAATCAGTCTCCCACCTCTTTCTTCGTTGCCCATTTGTTCATCAAATTTGGTAGGAGTGCTCCATGAGATTGTGTTAGTTGTGTACTTGGTAGGGTCAATCGTTTGAGGAGGCATGGAAATTTTTGGTATCAAATGCATCTAACCAAATATAAAGGTTAGTAAGATGGGGTGTTTCGCTGGGCCATAATATTTCTATTTTTAAGGACAAAACTTTGGTTTCTGAGATCATTGCAGCCCAAGGCTTAAGCATCCTCTCCCACTTTCCTCGGGAAAAAGGTTCAGGTCCTCCCCGGATAATTCAGAAAGTTGCAGTGGATCACTCTAAGCCTTGGGATTTCTTTGACGAGGCCTCACAACAAAACTACCTTATGTGTGGGAGGGGTGATCTTCTCTACCTCAAGGAAAATCATTTCTTCAAATTAAAAATGGACTTGGGACCATGAACAAACAATTTTTCTGAGCTCATGTCTCTGAAAATACTATTACTATTTGCAGGGGAAAAGGGAGTAAAGTCCATCCAGATTTATGGTGACTCTTTAAATGTCATAAATTGGGTTCGAAAAGCACAAAAATGTCACAATATTCAGCTTCTACCTTTACTTGAGGAAATCTTTAGATACTTGGGAAATTTTGACTCCTTATGTATTCGTCATGTATACAGGGAGCTCGACATGGATGCAAATTCATTATCTAAAGTGGGTCTTCAATTGGGCATGGTGCAGTGGATGATTACATAAGACATTTCTGGGGAGAAATATGAATTCTACCATCGCCCTTTCATCTATGGTCAGATCACTAATTATGCCACTACATAACATATTGTCTGGTTCAGGTCTAAATTGATACACTTCTTGCACGAGTTATGATTTCAGCTCCATATGATGGATATAACAACTCCACCCTTTTTTGTACAACCCTTTGAATATCCTGTTTTGGACTTTATTTGTTACAGTTCATAGTCCTTCACATACATTTTTTCAAAGAAATATTTTTGTAACCATTTATGGTCCTCTGAGCTCAGTATTTTAACATCTTGAGCAGCAAAATACATGGTCATGTGTATTCTATAGAATGTAATTTTCTTTTCACTTTGGTTGAAATAAAATTATGCCTTTTTTGAGGAAAATAAAAATAAAAATATATATGTGTGTGTGATTTCCTTTTGCAATATTCTTGGAGACATATTCAAATTACATGACAAGAGGCACATTTTTATGTTTCATCTAACAAGAGAAGAAATTGACAATAACTCTTTTTTTGAACTGGAAACATTGAACCTCACTTAAAAATGTTGAAGATCCAACATGATATATGCGAAATATGGAAATGGAGAGTAAAATTGCACTTAAATAAGAAGAAATATAGAAGAAGGAAAACATATTACACTAAAATGTGCAACAAAAAAAAAGTAGAACACAGAGAAAATCAAATATAATTAAAAACAACTAGAAAAATACACTTGTGGCATGTCCTAGAGATGAAGCCTCACTTTGTGTGTTACTAAAATTAGTAAAACTCTTCAAACAACACTCAATATTATAAAACTGACTACCTATTTTTTCCTTTCTATTTTAATCCATTAGCTTTATCAACCAAAATGTTATAGCTAGCCTGATATTGTTTCTAGGCTTTCCTAACAAGCCAAAAAACTAGAACATACAAATGAGACATCTATAGAGAGAATTATTCTAAACCCAATTTCACATAAGATTTTCATCTTCAATTGGTCTTTGTGTGGAATCAAATTATAACAACTAATGCAAGAATTGCCAATAGATCTAAAAATTACAAATTTCAATGATGAATTCATAGGTTTGTTCTGATTGTAATGTCCCTACTTAGCAAGTTTGCATGTTGTCTTCTTAGGAAATGTTAAAGGGTATATTTCTCCAATCTAGTATCGATCCACCATCTCTCTCGCACTACTACCATGCTTGACATCTTCAAGATCATTTGTTCTATCTTTACCTACGATCACATCATAAGTAAGAGAACAAAAATGAATATACTATTTTCTCAAATGATGGTATCAATTGGTTCCAATTTTCATGTCAAAATGAGAAGCAATCCAAATCTATCCAACAATATAATTCTAGCATCTAAGCATAAAAAATTTAAAATTCAATAACAAAAAAATCTTATGATCAAATACCATACCAATTACTGAAATTAACAGTTCATATGCTCTTGGCTATTCTTCCAAAAAAAATATTACATAATACACTCGTGTCCCATTCAAACTGCATAATTTAACTATTGCTATACACCTTGCAATGTTAATTTTTTTTCCACCACCAATATAATGCTAGAAAAAACATGAGAAATGTACATGAAATTTACATGATTCAAGAGATTTACATATATTGTTTTTGGGAGAATTGAATTCCCCATCGAGGAGCTTGAATTCAGGCATACCAAGTGTTACACCTCTATTTGGCACCATAGGCCAAGACAGATGTAATGAACCAAAATACACTATTGGATCAAGATTAATTTGATCATAGAAGACTTGATGATTAAAATGACATTAAAATAGTGATTTTTCCTAATAAAAGAGTGTCCACCCGTGAATTTCCCATAGATCAGATGTGGTTGGTTGCAGTTTTCCCATATAAAACCTGTGACCAACCTTTAAAGCTTTGGAAAATAGAAATTCATGAGGAAAGTTGAAAAACTTCGAGTTGGAAAAATAAAAAATCTCATGTGGTGTTGTGCACGGCTCACAAGTGCATGACATGCATTCCATGCAACCCTTTATTCTTTCCTCAAGAATATAGAAGTAAGAGAGCCAAAGCTAAGGGAAGGAGGTCTATATGAAAGCATCCTTATGAGATTGAATTTTAGTTGTAATTCTTGGTCGTGAGTTTGATACCATTGTTGAATGTTGGGCATCAAAATTAGTGTGATTAGAGGTTACATGAGAGATTATTGGCCATTCACTTGGCCATCTTGTTGTAATAAAGTTCCAGATTGTGCTTCTTCGAGGGAGGTAGACTTTTGGCTAAGGATGAAGACTTTGGGTCTTGGAGCCAAGAGTACATCGATGAATCTCAAGGTAATCATTCATTTTGTAACTCTCTTTTAATAACAATAGATATATATTCTCAAGGTAATCATTCATTTTGTTAGTGGATCTGATTGCATCATTAATAAGGTTTTGTGTTGTTCTAATTAGCTTCACTTATTATATTAAGACTTTATTCATGCAAGTTATCTTTATTTTTTGATGAGGAATGAGGAAGGTGTTTCTTGTTGGATGAATGTACATGCTATTTGGTTAAGTAGTGGAGCAAGAGTGAGATCAAGCAAATTTTTTTGGATACTTTGGACAACCATCCATAATCAATTTTTTTCCTTCTGCCTTCTCTCATTTACTTTTGAACATGCATGTTAATCTCAAGAGAAATAAATATGTTATCTATCCCTATGTCTGTCATTGAGACTCACCTACTCAGGGAGGGTTTGATTGCTTATCCTTTAGGCAATTTTCCCTACAAAAGAATTAATGAATCTAGTGGGGAAAGCACTTGGATTCCTTTCCTTAGTTTTTGGGTGTTTTTCTTGCTTCTTTTCATCTTAGGAAGTTGTTGTAGACCCTGTAGTGTGCACAATTAAATCCTAGTTGCATGTAATCTTGCTTGATTAACTTTTGATCTATTGTTTTTTCTTTGTTCCTTATTTTCCCTTGCATTCACAGTTGTTCCTAGAAAAAATCATGACCGGGCATGAGTTCATTTGAAAAAGGTGCAACCAGAACGTTTTCTCACTAGTTGTTATATAGGAACTTCTAGGCATCTCCATTTGGCCGCTTGTTATTACACAAAATAGACACGCATGAGTCATGTAGGTGAAATATTTAGAGTTTTCCAGTCTTTGTTTGTCTGATTTGAATCTAAGTTTTGAATCTTTTTTGGTTTTTGCATCGTAACTATTTTCATTTTATCTCATTTGAATCATAAAAGAGTTAAAAAGAATCACATTGCATTTTCAATATTGGTTTTAGGAATTTTTTTTTTCATTTTTAGCGAAAGTTGCATGTTGGAGTTGGTTTGTTTAGAGATTTGCATATCCTTTAAATTATGTTTGGTAGTTTTTTGAGTGAGTTAGATTCATTTTCAAAAACATTATATAAAAAGACCCTCTTAATCCCTTCCAATTTGCTTAGTATTCATTTAAAGGAAAAGAAAAAAAAATTGCATGTTGCATTTTAATCTTATTTCTTTTACAAATTCAGTAAATTGAAAGAGTCAAAAACACCATCAAAGTTCACACCATACCTTTGAGTAAACAACAAACATTAAAAGCAACAATAATATTAAAAATAACTAGACATTTTCTTTATAGAAAACACATTTTAGTCTAAGTTATAGGGCCTTGTGTAGGGTTGGTGTTATGATTCAACGCCTTAAAAATGATAAGAAGTCAATGATACAGTCCACTTCAAGGGGGAAACCTTGTTTTACAGTATATCCAATTCAGAAGACAATATGAGATCATATATGATTATCCTAAGACTAGGTCTCCTTGGTGTGTGTGTGTGTGTGTGTGTGTGTGTGTATAGGAGACAAAGGGTAAAATTTTAATGAAAGGGTGCAATGAAGGGCTCTAGACTACATACAAATATAAGACTAGAAATGTAATAATTCAATATATGGGGATTAATAAGGGGTTTTATACATAACATGGGGTTTTTTCTAGGGATTAACATGCCCCTCCCTTTCAAACAAGTGTTGTCCTCAACACTTCACTAACCACTGGTATTTGTACATGAAGAACTCATCTTCCCATATCACCTATTCCACTAGTAGGTTATTTCGTTTGACGAGGTACTCAATAATTGCTCGATTTATCAACTGTTTAATCCTTGTTTTAAGGATTGTTTCTGGTTCTAGTATGGTTTTCCCTTCTTCATTAATCTATAGTAAAATATTTTGGACTGGGATCTTGTTTCCTATTACCTTATTCAAGCAAGAAACATGGAATATTGGATGTAAATGTGAAGATGGAGAAAACTCCAATTTGTAAGACATACTTCCTATCCTTTGCAAAACCTTATAGGGGCCATAATATTTGGGTGCTAATTTAATGTACTTGTTTTTTTTCTTGAGGTACATTTGTTTATATGATTGTAGCCTTAGAATTACCCAATCCCCCACTTCAAATTCCCTTTTACTGCGATGTTGATCTGCTTGTTGTTTCGTCCTATTTTGTGTCATAACCAAGTTGTCCTTCAATAGTTTGAGAACCTTTTGTTTGTGCCCAATTTGGTACTCCATTGCTTGAACCTTTGCAGTCCCTTTCAAGGGTGATGTGTTGGATGGAGGATGATATCCATAAAGTGCCAGAAATGGGGACATTTTTTATGAAGTATGGAAGGATGTGTTATACCACCCTTCTACTAAGGGAAACCACCTAACCCATTGTGTTTGTTTCATATACAAAGAAAGGAATATATCCTTCTAGAAATTTATTCACAATCTCACTTTTCCCATCAGATTGAGGATGATAAGATGAGTTGTGAGTCAATTGAGTACCCAAACAAGAAAATAATCCTGTCCAAATATTTCCAATGAAAATTGGATTTTTGTCACTTACAATGATCTTGGGGACTCCATGTAGCTTTTTAATTGTTTCCATGAATGTTGTGGCTACTGTAATTGATTTAAAAGGATGAGATAGAGAGAAAAAAATGGGAATACTTTGTCATTCTATTCAATACTACCATGATGACAATCTTTCCTTAAGATTTGGGTAAACCTGTAATAAAATCCATTGAAACTTCTTACCAACATTGACTTGGTATAGCTAATGGTTGTGAAAAACCTGGCATCTTGATTATCTCTCCCTTATTATGTTGGCAGACCACACATTCAAACACAAAATTTTGACATTAGTTTTAAGACCTTCTTAGAAAAATCATCTTTTATCTTTTGGTACATTTTCAAGAATACTAAATATCCTCCTATAGGACAAGTGTGCAATTCCAAAAGGACCTTCTGTTTGATTTGGGAATTCTTATATAAATATAGGCTATCATGATACCATAACAAATCATTCTTCCATACAAAACTATATAATGAATCAGAGTCCTCTTGTAGTTGCTGAATGATCTTGCATACCTCTTGATATTGCTTCCATTATATCCTTGCTTCTTCTACCCAATCCAATTGTTGAATAGAAATAACACATAGTGAACCTTCTCTTTCTTCTTCTTTCCTTGAAAAGGCATCTGCCACAACATTATGTTTTCAATTTTTGTAGATAATTTCAAAGTCATAAGCCAACATCTTTGAAGCCCATTTTTGTTTCTCTTTTGAAGATAATTGTTTCTTCAATAAGTACTTAAAAATATG
>ML786507.1:0-11317 GCA_009831015.1 Picea engelmannii | reverse complement strand
TTTATGGTTACTTTATTAAGTTGTCTATAATCTATACACAGTCTAAGGGTGCCATCCTTCTTTTTCACAAACAGGACTGGTGCTCCCCATGGGGACACGCTGGGTCGAATATAACCCTTATCCATCATTTCTTTCAATTGTAACTTGAGTTCCACTAACTCAGGTGTGCTCATCCGGTTGGGTGTCCTAGACACCGACACTGCTCCTGGTGCGAGCTCTATCGAGAAGTCAATGTCTCTTCTCGGAGGTAGACCCGGTACCTCTTCCGGAAACACATCTCTGTATTCTCTCAGGATAGGGTGATCATCAGGGATTGGTTTAGCACCTTCGATGGTTTTTAACACCTGTATTGCATATAGGGGACATCCCTTTCGGTAATACTTTCTCATTTGCAGGGTTGATATTTGCCTCACCGAGACTGGTTTTCAGATCCCTTGAAGGGTTATCCTTTTTCCTTCTTTGCTCACACATTCTAAGGTTTTATGGTAACATTCCAATCTATATTTATGGGTGGCCAGCCAATCCATACCAATCAATAGATCGTATGATCCCAGGGGTAATACATTAAGGGTTGCTTGGGTGGGGAATTCACCCAACATTAATTGGCAAGCTGGTATGACCTCTACTACCTTTCTTTTGGTGCCATTGGCTAACTATACCAACCATGGATTAGTTTGCTTTCGTGGCTGTAGCTTACACTTATCAACAACTTTAGGGGCTATATAACTCAAATTTGAACCAGGGTCAATCAAAACAGACACCAGATGGTTGAAAATCATACCTTCTATTTCCACCATTGAAGCTTGGTGGTCAGCTTTTTTACTATCCAATGCTGCATAAATCTGCGACACACTCCTTGCCACATCATTGACTGTGGGAGCTTCTTGAATGTTATAAAATTTCTGACTATTCTGTTGTCGCTGTGGACAATCTCTCAGGATATGCTCTTCTCCACAACCCCAACATTTCAGAGGTTCTTTCTTTGGGTTATTAGTCTTCACGGGTATAGGTCCAGAAGTTTTACTTCCGTCCACCGAGGGAAAGTTCTACTAGAGTACACTCCGAGCTGGAAAGTTCATTCTGGAGTTCTTCTTGTAGTTCTTAAATCTTGAGGATTTGATCCCCTTTTTTATGAAATCTCGAACCACTCTTTTGTTTCCAGTCTCCACGAGACTCTGCCCAATGTCCATATTGTTCATGACAATATGTTGCTTTTTGAATAGTGTCTTCTAAGGTCTTTGGCTCGTCGAATTTGATTCGGTTTCGGTATTCCTTGGGTAGCCCACTGATGAAGCGTTGCACCTTTGCCTTCTCTGCTTTGATGTAGGGTACATATCTCAATAAGTTAAGGAATTTGTTGACATATTCCTCTATAGTAAGTTGTCCCAGTGTGAGTTCATAAAACTCTTTAGCCTTCTCGTCGAAATATATTTACGACAAATACTTCTTCCAGAAGTACTTTTCAAACTATTTCCAAGACAGGTCCTCCTCGCGGACCCCTTTCATATTCTTAAGATCTTCCCACCAGATGG
This sequence comes from Picea engelmannii, assembly GCA_009831015.1. NCBI lineage: Eukaryota > Viridiplantae > Streptophyta > Pinopsida > Pinales > Pinaceae > Picea > Picea engelmannii. Next base: position 9,785 of record ML786507.1, on the reverse strand, counting down.
AAGCCTTTCCGTTCAGATTGAAAGTGGCCACTCTGGCCTTCAAATTCTCTGAAAAATCATGGACTCTGAAATATTTCTTCAGTCCAAGTAGCCAAGCCTCGGCTTCCACTCCCTTCTTTATCTCACCGTCGAAGGAGGGAGGTTTGGCCTTTCTGAATTCTTCAAATTTATGACCCTTGGAAGTCTTTTGCTTCTTCTGTTTTCTTCGAGAATAGGAACTGGTCCTGCTGCTGGAGGAACCTTCTGAATCGCCAGCTTCCTTCTCAGTGGAATTGTCTGGCATTGGTCCTTTACGTCTGGGGTGGACCTTTCTTGAGGTGCTCCTCTCAGTATGGCCACTGATACAATCATGTTTCTGCATCTTGGGTTCATGCTGCATTTGTCGTTGTAGGTCAGATAAGCTCTGCAGTAAAACTGCATTAATTTTGGTTTGCTTTTCTTGTTCTTTCATTATCCTTTCATTGTCGGCCTTGAAGCTTTGCAATTCAACCATGAGACTCCTCACAGTCTCGGCTAGATTTGGAGGGGTTCACATTGCTCTTCTTTCGTCAGACTCTTCATCTCTATTGCAGGAGCCTTCTCCCATCTCTTGGGGAGTCACCATTCTCTGCGTCTGTAAATTCCTGTGGCTGATCTTCTGCTTCGGTGAAAAGAAAAACACTGGTTATTAGTCAAGAGTTAAATACATTTTATAATCTGCGCATAAATTTATAACTCTTTCACATGCATACACAGTCGGGTTCTTGTTTCCAAGTTTTAATCCTGGACAAGAGAGTTAAGTTAGGGGGTTACTCCTCATAGGAGTGCTTTGAACAGAGCTTATGCGCAACTCGTGCATGAGCCCAATCAGGCCGAGTGTTGTAACCATGCTCTGATACCACTTTGTCACATACCCACTACCTAAATCGGATTTTTCTGGTCTTTTGCCGAATCAGAAGCTCTAAATATCCATGGAGGCCCAGGGTAAGCTGGCTCTTTCTCTCTTTCTCCGTTCCCATGTGATCGCGGGTCATGATCATGGTTCAATTTGAACGCAATGCCTATTTTTATTTCATGCCTTGGTACTACAGTAATGTCTAATTGTTCGACTCTGCAACTATCGAACCCCGATAGGGCTAGTGACCGACCAATAGGGACGAATCCCTACAGGGTTAGCAAATGGCCATTAGGAACAAATCCCAATAGGGGTAGAGAACAACTAATGAGAGCAGGCCCCTTCGCGCGGTTAAGTGGAATACAGGTGGCAGAGAGGGAAACATGACACGGTAGTCGACATGACAGGAGGGGGCCCCACTTCACTCGCTACACTATTCCAGACCCCCCCCCATTAAAGGCAGAATGACAAGGGGGGCTCTGAAATGCATCCTCAGCCGTAGATCTGGGCGGATGGACTCTGGCCATCCAGATATGCTCGTTACTTACCCTAATGTGTATGCGCGCCCCAACGTAAAACTTGCATCTCTTCCTCACATCGGACGGTCGTTACAGACCCTGATATTTCCCGAAGGAATCTTGTCCGTTCATCGGGACTTAGCCACATGCTATCGTCTTGACATTATGGGTCAGGATTTGTCAAGGAAAGAGCCCGATTTTTTGTCAATGAAACTCCCGAATCCCCGATCCCTGATTTCCCGAAATGGGTAATCTCTCAACACGTCACCTCCTTAAATCAGACGGTCCACAATTTCTCCGGGGTTTACACAAAAGTCCCGATCCCTTGTCGCCAAGACTCCCGATATCGTGATTCCCGATTTCCCGAAATGGGAGATATCGCGACGCGTTGCCTTCATCAATCAGACGACTCAGATCTATCCCGGGGTTTTCACCTTGGAAAATCCCGAACTCTTGTCAACAGGAATCCCGATTTCCCAAAATGGGTGATCTCTTGACACGTGGCCTCCATCAATTGGACGACTTAGATCTATTCTAGGGTTTTTTGCCCCTATACATTGGAGTCTTAACCCTCAGGTAACTCCTGACAGATCTAACGACTGTCGGGTTTTTCAGCCGAGATCTGACGACTCATATTGGTTCCTACCCGTGCATTCTTCCACAACTCCTTGGACGTGGAAAAGATCCACGGTCCAGATACTCTCATGGAACTTGGAGATCTACGATCCCAAATTCCTCTCTGCCCACGAAGACACAGAAAACAAAGGGGTAAGGCATTTTAACACCTTACCTTCTCCTACCAATCCAATGGCTGGGTGTGTCCGCAGATTTCCCGACGGAATCTCATCCATCGATCAACACCTATCAGGGATAAGGTATTTAACCTTCTAGCTTCCTCTTACCAAATATAACAGTCATGAGTGACCACAAATTTCTCGATGAAATCTCGTTCCTCGATTTGATACTTTATCCTTATACTGCCATCTCGGTTTTCAAGAGGATCATTCTTCCTCATGCAGGGTTACTACGGCCTTACGCCTTCAAAACCTCCTTCTCGGTTCTTGATGGGATTTTCAAGGAAGGTATCTATATGGGGAGATTCACTCGGGGTACTACCTGAGGTATATAAGGGTGCCTTTCTCCCATGAATCAGACACGCGGTATGAGTTAGGTCGGTAAGCATATAAATAGTGATTCATGAAAACATAAGCCAAACGTAGTCTTTCCATTATAAACATGCATCTACTAGTATTGATCAAAACATCCTACAGACATTCTTACAATAAAATCATTCATAGTTACACAACTTATGGGCATGATCATCAGAATAAACGTATATATATATATTTCAAGATGCCAGAGGCAAAACACTTATCAGAAATAACACCAGGGGTCAAGCAACTGCTAAGAGGGGTGTTCGTTTCCACCCTACTATAGGCTTAGTGACTCCCAACTGATTTACCACTAGCCACCCCCGAGTGGAGACCACGATGCTGTGAGACTGCGTCTTTGTCTGCCAGTGACCAGGAGCGAAGGTTACTCTCCTTCCTCTCTGCTATCACTCACTCTATGTAATTCCAGAGTTCTCCCCTCGTGTCTGCCCCCAATTGCTTCTACCCCACGCCTTATCATCTTGTGAGGTTGCGCGTGGCGCGATTTCCCTCGCGTTGGTCAGTCATGATGGCTCTACGGATAGGTGGTTCACCTCCCCATCCCTCATTAAATTTTTGAGGATCCATCTACCTGCCAGCCGGCGAGACATTTAATTCAGGGCCAGCGAGCCGCTTTTGGTTCTCCGGGCCAGTGGAGTCCAAATACGGTATTAATTCTCGGTGGAAGTTAATGCCACCTTTCCAGGTGCCTTCCACTGCCATCGTGGTCTCTTTTTCTGCACATCCCGTCTCAACAATCCTGCAATATAAATTCATAATGTTATTCACATTCATTGACCTTTTCCTCAAGGTCCATTTACATCACATATTCACATTTATGAGTTTGCCATAGTTCTTGGCCAGTCTAGTTATTTTTACAAACTGGGGGAAACAAGGTGTTACATTGCCCATTATCTAGTAAATAGATATCCTTCATCAACACTAGTTGAGATTATGCCACATGAGGTATTGTTTGGTAAGAATCCTTCTCTCTCACATCTCATATTTTTTGGTTGCAATGCATTTTTGCATGTTCCCAAGGAAAAGACGAACAAAATAGACAATAAGGCAGTCAAATGTATTTTCATCAGTTACAAGGATTGAATGGAAGGATATAAGTTGTGGGATCCAATGATGAGGAAAACAATTTATAATCGAGATGTGATCTTCATGAAATTCAAAATTACTTCCAAGAATGAAGAGGCTCCAATGGAGAAATAACCAGAGAAACTAGTGTTTTAGCTAAAGAATGAGGAACATGGTTTAGACAAGTAGACTATAGATGAAGAGATGGAACTACAAAATCTGATTATAAGGACGTATGGATGAGTAAGGAAACAAGACGAAAGGTATATTCTACCTTATTTTCATTATGCATTTGTGCTATCTTCCACTGATGATGAGCCTAGGTTGGTTAGGGAAGAAATTGACTTGACAAAGGGTAGAACTTGGAAGGATTCCATGATTGAAGAAATGGAATCTTTGCATAAGAATGAGACATGGGATTTGGTTGAGCCACCTAATGGAAGGAAACCCATTCATAGAAAGTGGTTGTTCAAGAAGAAGTTTAAAGTAGCGGGTCAATTCAAGAAGTAAAAAACTCAACTAGTAGCATAAGCTTATTCCCAAGTCGAAGGAGTCGACTTTGATGAGATTTTCTCTCTTGTTGCAAAATTGACTTCCATTATAGTACTATTGTCTCTGGTTGCAACATTTGATCTTGAGATAAAGCAAATGGATGTAAAGAGAACATTCCTACATGGGGACCTAGAAGAATAAATTTACATGAAACAACCTGAAGGATTTGTAGTAAAGGGAAATAAAGAGTTGGTGTGCAAATTGAAGAGATCCATTTATGGTCTAAATCAATCACCAAGGATGTGGTACAAAAAGTTCAACACTTACATCCTTGGATTGGGATTTGTGAGAAGAAAAGTTGATCATTGTGTTTATTCTAAGAAAGAAGGTAGACATTTCATTTATGTGGTGTTGTATGTCAATGACATGTTGTTGGTTGGAAACAACATGGATGTTATAAAGGTGTTGAAGATGCATTATCATCCAAGTTTGACATGAAGGATCTCGGTGATTCTAACTTCATTCTGGGAATGGATATTAAGAGAGATCGTGTAGTTAGAAAACTATTTTTAAATCAGAGGAAGTACCTTGAAACAATCTTAAAATGTTTCAACATGGAGGAGTGAAAACTAGTCAAGGTATTCATGTAGGGGTAAGACTAATTGTTGAAAAGTTTCCAAAGACACATGAATAAATAGAGGTCATGGCACATGTTCCCTATGATAGTGTTATTGGTATTCTAATGTATGCAATGATCTGCACTCGAAAAAATATTTCCGATGCAATGGGAGTATTGAGCAGGTACATGTTGACACATGGGAAAGAGAACTAGATTGTTTTCAAGAGAGTGTTCAGGTCCTTGCATGACACAACATAGTATATAATCCTCTACCAAGGGAAACTTGAAACTGATATAGAAGAGAATGTATGCGGCTTTTTCATCACCTGTTGGGATGGAGATCTTGATCGAAGAAGATCAACTAGTGTATACGTGTTTAGAATGTTTGGTGGAGAAATCATTTGGATGTGTAAGAGATAAGTGGTAGTACCCTTGTTGACAACAAAATTTGAATACATCGTAGGAACCCATGAAATCAAAGAAGTAGTTTGGTTGCATATATTTTGTTAATGGATTGAGTCTAAACAACAATCTGTGATAATAAATTGTGACAATCATAGTGAAAATTTATTGGCAAAGAACCTAGATTATCATTCTAGGATGAAGCATATTGATGTACACTACCATTTCATGAGAGACATGGTGGAAAACAAGAAGGTGTTGCTAGAGAAGGTAGACACTTTCAAAAACATTGTAGTTTCTTTGACCAAGTCTATGAGTGTTGAGAATTTATCTTGGTGTAGAGAAGAAATGGGAATTGTTTCTCTAGTTCAACAAACAAAATTTCAGTTTCTCATGTTTCTACAAAGAAGAAAACATGTGGGAGAATGTTGGGTTGTTATATTCCTTATAGTGGAAACTCAATCAACTGATTGGATAATCAAGAAATATTGACTAGGTGATTGATTGACTGAATAGTTCAGTCAAGTTGATGCTTGATAGGTTAGTCGACTAGAGGTCAAAGTGGTCGATTGGTGGTTGACTGCTAGTCGACTGGTGGTCGACTATTAACCGACTGGTGGTCAAAAGGTTAGTTAGTCAGCTAGAGGTTGACTAGTAGCCAACTGGTGATCGAAAGGTTAGTCAATTGGAGGTCAACTGGTGGTCGAAAGGTTATCACATTGTAGGCCAATTGGTATCCAACTAGAGGTCGAAAGGTGTCCAACAATATGGTTGATTCATAGCTGACTAGTACTCAAATAACGATTGAAACCAACGACATAATCATGAGAATAACAAGATCGCAACCAATAATCTTCATGGATCTATAATCCTTTTGGGTGCCACAAATTAATGTTTTACATGTAGAAGATACCTATAAATATGGAATCATGTAATATTGTATGAGTGTTTTCTAAGGTCACTCAATAGAGTGTGTAATGGTCATGAAGAGGAAGCAAAATGGTTGTAGAGTTGTTCTTGTAATAAAGCAAGAGAGTCTAGGATGATGAATTGGACTTAGGTGTGGACCAATTTTACTCATGTAATTGTTTATCTAGTGAATGAATAAGACAACAAGGAGCAAGAGTCGCTCAAGGATTGTTGGTTTTCCCAGTTAATTTTTTCTAGGGTAAATATTTGTGTACTATTTGTGATTGTCATTGTTTACTTTCTATTTTGGTTATGTATAATCTCTCCTATTAGGTTTAGTTTCCCAACACTTTGTTAGTTGGTTTCACTGATTCAGATTGGATTGGAAACCTTAAGGATCAAAATTCTACTATAGGTTATGTTTTCAGCCTTGGTTCTGGACCTGCCACTTGGGCTTGTAAGAAACAACATGCTCTTGATCTTTCTTGAGAAAAAATAGAGTACCAAGCAATGGTTAATGCAATTCAATAAGCCTTGTGGCTTCAGTAGATCCTTTCATAGTTTGGATTCTAGTAGTAGTATATGGACACACTTTGGTGTGATAATCAGAGTGCTATCAAGATCGCCAAAAATACAATTCAACATCAACACAAAAAACACATTGAGATACAAATTCACTTCATCATAAATCTCATTCATGATCAAGTTCTTGAAGTACACTTTTCCCAATAGATGATCAAGTTGCACACTTTTTCACAAAGTCTCTTATAGAAGCAAAGTTTTCTAGACTTCGATCAATGTTACAAGTTCATGAAGTTTTCATTAAGGTGATATAGGCTTGAATTCCTCCTTCCTTCTCCTATTGTGTCGACAACCTTTGTAATTCCATGAATCCTATCCCAGGTTGTTCTTAAGGATGGATGTTAGGATATTTAAACACTTAGGAATTAGTTAAGATCAACTTGGTCTAATGTTCCTTTAGTTCAAAGAGTGCTTATTTAGTGTGTTTATTTAGTATGCATTTGTAGTTATGCAATATGAAAATCATGATATGTTATAGACATAATCTAATGGCTCATATTCTCCTCGATCTTAATGGTTATATTGATATGTGGATTAGAACTTGATTGGTCCATGATCTCTATTTAAAGAGCATGGATGGTCATTTAGTGATGATCGATTATGAGAAACACTTATGTACAATTTCTTTCTTTTGCATTAATACATTGCCTCAAGTGGCCATGTTGGCTGGGGCCATGGACTATTTTCCTTTTGAAGGTTTTTACCACATAAAAACACTAGTGCTATGATCTTTGATCTGGTTATGTGAGTGGTTACTTAAGGTGTTCATCCTACATGGGAATACCTTGTTTTTTCGAACATAATACTATATGATGATTTTACACCTCTAGCTACTCCACTTTCTAAATGGATCTAGAAAACAAGGGAAGTCGCTAGTACTTTAGTTGGTGATCCAACTGATCCTTGCAAGACTCACTCTCCGTCGGTCGAATTGTATAATAATAATTCAGTTACATTTTATCATCAGTCTGAGTTTTTAAAACTATGAAGTGTTAGGCAAGGTATATGCAGAGATAAAATCAAAGTGTTCAAAAAAATTTCATCTATCACACCACTCTTCAGTTAATTGCAAAACATAACTCTCTGAAAATGGTTTCTCATCTAACAATGAATCATTGAGGTAGTATTGCACGTTAAGTACATAATTTTGTACTCAACATTACTCTATTTAGTTCATTTCATGAATTAGAATAGTGAACCTTCATTCAGAGATATGAACAATTGAAATAAGAAATTATTTAATGCAAACAAGGTTCTTATCATGAGCAATTTCCAACCATTGAAGAACTAGTGACAGGTCCGTGTAGAGATTGCAACTATGAAAATTCATTGCTCATAGAATACCCTGTTACTATGCATATATGAATAAAAAGTAAGTACGAGGATCTTATTAGTTTTCAATCCACACAACACAAATAACATTGCAACATCAATCAATTAACATTCACTACCAGATCGTGTTATGCTTGCTACAAGAATTAAAATAATCGAAACTACAAAGATACAAATATTATGCAAGTAAATAAAATCACACTATTACAAATGCACAAGTAAAACTTAACTAAGGCGTTACTTATGAGATGAAGGGGGGCCTACCTTCACTCAGAAGTACGCCTACCATGCACCTACGAACTCAAAAGATCAGGTGATGAACACGCATAAAACTGTCCTTTATTTCATTATAAAAACATAGTACAATATCTTAACAGAGTCTCAGTCCTCCTCCCCTCTATCACTAGATATCACTACCTATCCCAGGAACGAATTCCTTCAACTTTGATATAATTACATTTCAACAGAGCAAGTGTTTCTAGTGCATCTAATCCCATACCAAGTTTACTAAAGATACTCAGGAAGTTACAATATATGATTTGGACAAATTAATGAATGAAACAAAAATACATATTTGCCTATCTTGTTATGATTTCATGACTGAAGGCATGAAATCCCAACGTGCTCACATACTATGGGATTCAGTTGTCTGGAACGTCGAACATGAACAACGGTTTCATCGTTGAAGCTTCGATCAATTTGGACAATAAACATCCATATGTGCACGTTTCCCAACAAAACCCATGTCCTTGATTTGGTTGGTAAGTTTGGAAAATATCATAACCTTCAAGGTGGTTACGGGATCCTATAAAAAATGCTATAGGAACAAATCTGGTAATATCATCATCTTGAATAATTCATATATATTTTATTCATTAAAAAAAGGGAAATGCAATATTAGTCTAAAACAATTACCTATTGAATCAAAATGCACTTTAAAGAGTAAAATGGTAAATAGCTGTCATTATGAAGTAACAAAATAGGTAAATGGCAAGGTAATTGGTCAAAATGGTATCCTTTAGACTATACCAAACATGTCAAAACATGGACCCTACATCTTCCCCATTCCTGAGGATTTGCATGTCCTCATGTAAAATTGAACCCTTGCTCACCTTCAAAACATAACTCCTCAAAATTGTTGAGACTCAGATCAACTTAACAAAACCCATGTTAGGTGTAAAAGGTTGCATGAGAAAGCATATTGAGTTCGAAGATTCTTGGTTGAAGCCCTCTAAGCTTGGTCTGGAGTTTTTGATTATGCAAGATAATGTTCTTGGCTCTTTTGTACCACCGTTGAGCCTTCTTCAATGTTTTATTGTTATCCTTCTTTAGTCAAGTGATCTCCTCCTAAAACCTGATGCTATAATATTTTAACAATGTGTTTTAATTCTTGATGTGCTCTTCTAAAATCGTGATCTCCCTGATTTTCCTTTTTAATTTATTGATTTTCTTATTGCTCATTCCTTGATTGCAATCATCAACACCAAGCATTTCATCAACTAGCTTCTCTCCTAGTATTTCAGTCACGTGAAAACTATCAGATTGAACTTCCTCAACAATCTTCCCCACATCAGGGTTGTTATACAATGCATCATGCTCCTCTAACTTTTCATAGACATTTATCATTTTATAAGAAATCGTAGAGCGCTTTTTCTTTGAAGGGTTTTCAAGCATTACCTCTTTTTTATCTATCTCCTAAATTCAACTCGACCCTTCAACGATTTTAGCATCCCTACTCCTCATCATCCTCTGTGGAGTTGGTGCTACTGAAATTTCCTTGATTCTCTGTGTTGCAAGATTCTTATGGCTTGTGAAAATCT
>ML786506.1:634871-700064 GCA_009831015.1 Picea engelmannii | reverse complement strand
ATTTTGCTCCAAATGTAGTTTCAGTAAATATACTACTATATTGCATTGTCAATGAAGTCATCTTTATAATACTAAATTGCATTGAAAATGCATTAATATATTAATATATATACGATTTGATTTGAGGAAGATTGATTTAATTTTTTTTTTTTTTTTAATGAAAATTGAATCGATAGCCAGATGAAACCTAAGCTTGACACTAATTAACTAACCCTCCTCTATGTATTTTTACTATATATATATTCTACTTCCTACTGAAATGTCCTAGTAACACGCAACATCCACATGGTGGTGCCGACAGATTCTATTAAAAGACTTTGTGAACGGCCTGCAAAACAACATTGACAGTTCTAAACACCATCACGACCAGTGTAACGAAATTCCTATGACCCTTCCTATAAGCCTTTCTGGGCTCCTATAAATATAATTCTACTAAAACAGTAGGCTCATATAATTCTGTTCACATTTCCGTCTAAGTGCGTTGCACCGAAAGGGGAATGCATAAATATAATTATACTCAAACTGTAGTCTCATATAATTCTGTTCACATTTCCGTCTAAGTGCATTGCACCGGAGGGAAATGCATAAACATAATTATAGAGTTTATCACTGCCATGATTCTCCAAAGTTGCCTACGTTATAGCTGATCTCCCACAGCGAGATTTTAAATGTAGAGTTTGTCTGAAATGGCGCAGTAGTCAACACCGACATGTCGGTGCCGACAGATTTCACTAAAAAAAAACTTTGTGAAGGGCTCTAAACACAACATAAACTGCTCTAAACACCATGAGAACCAGTGTAAGATAGCCTTCATTATATTTGATTGGCACATACTCCTATATTCTAAACACGACTATGTTAAAGTCGAAATTATTTACAGCGCGATTAAGTAATGTAAGGACTTGTGATAATCATATTATATTTCATCGGCAGAGCAGCACTTGACCAAACCTGTGATCTGATTTAAACTATCGGATGACCCCACGCGCTTTGAATGAACGAAATTACCGTGACGATTTCCCACCGCCACGCGCTTTGAATGAACAAAATTTCCATGACTATTTCCCACCGCCACATTCTCGAAGCCTGTCTGAGCTCCTTACTGTTAAGCATATAAGAAAGAAAGTATATAACTAACAACAAGTTCAAGAAGACAAATCACATAACAACAAGTTCAAGAAGACAAATCACACTGGCTGAAAAGGCACCAAGCGAATTCAATTAATATGTACATAAATAATGTATATATAGTACATATACCACAACTGTCCTCTAACGGTATGACCGTTAGGGTTAGATAACGAACTATGATTAGAGAGTTTTCAACATCCCCCTTAATCATAAGTTTGTTCTTGCCTGAAAAATCGTCACTTCTTGAAAACTAGTAATGTGTCAAGAAAAATATTCAGAGGTTTTAAGATCCTCTTTGAACTCTCAAAAAATAGCAGAAGTTGATGTCTTCTACTAAATTGGTGGTTTAAAGGTGACCACAAACTCATTTGGTGGTTTCGGGATGACCACAAACCAAATGTCTAGCAGAAGTTGATGTCTTTTACTAAATGGTATGGTTTTAAGTTGACCATAAACTAGCAAGCGCTAAGGCTCAAAAATCTGAAAATGTAACAAGAAGAACTTCATGTCTTCTGCTCAATTGGTGGTTTTAAGCTGACCACAAACCATATCAACAACAATATGTTCAGGAACAAGACTGCATACCAAAAAATGTAACAAGCAGAACTTCATGTCTTCTGCTCAATTGGTGGTTTTAAGCTGACCAAAAACCATATCAACAACAATATGTTCAGGAACAAGACTGCATACCAAGAACCAGGTTGCATACTTGATCATCTGTTTACAGGCTCTAAATCAAACTTGGAACCTGACTCAAAATCAAACTTGGAACCTGACTCAACTAGATTTCCCCCTATCAGGGACAAGTGGTTCCAATTCCCTTGACCATCATTCGCAAGTATGGCCAAGAAGAGATCCAACACATGTATAAGCTATTGGAACAATGTGTACACTTTCACAATGTATACATGGATGAAGATCAAAACACTCATCTGATCATTATAAACTTCATTGACTTCATTGATTTTGTTCTGATCATAGTGTGGAAATTTCTGAACATAATCAGGTTCAGAACGGGTCTTCTTTGTTTTCTTGAAGGAGTGAGGGTCTATCATCTGATCATTATCAACTTCATTGACTTCACTGATTTTGTTGTGAGCATTGTGTGGAAATTTCTGAACATAATCAGGTTCAGAATGGGTCTTCTTTGCTTTCTTGAAGGAGTGAGGGTTTCTTGCAGTTCCACCCTTTTACAATAATCCAACTCGACAATAGAGAATTTAAACTCAACATAAGGGTGTTGGCTTCAACAAAAAATGCCCCCAATTACAATTGCAAGTCATAAAATTTCGAACAAACACTAGCAGGAGTTGAATTATTTTAAAAATTTCGATGATGTATATGTAAATCTCTGTAGACGCTTTGCTTGATCTCTAATTACACAAACTACACTTGTAAATCTTCTCTCACAAGAAACACTTTGCTATTTGGAAGCAATAGGATGACCTCAAATTCTAGTCAATTTTCCCAAATGCAAACAACAACAATTTTGAAGACAATCTAATGCCCTTCCTCTCAACAATAATCTCCATGAAACATCTTCACCCAAACTAGGGATATTGAAAATATGTTATTTAAAGTATAACATTAAATTTAATCCAATGGAGTGGTTCACTTCAACATTAATTCCTGAGCTCTCTCAGGTTAGCTTGCTCAACAATCCAAGGCAATGGGCCGCGAGCATTCTTCAACAGGCTTGTACATTGCTCTCATTCTCTGCAGTGCACAACACACAGAGACAAATTGATGCGATGCACACCAATGCACTGTTAGAGATAATGCTTACAACTGTTGTAACTATGAGTTAGTTGTTGTAACCGTGGGTTTCTAGGTTAACTATTACTGTTGTAATAGTTAGTTTCAACTATGACTGTTGTAACTGTGAGTTTCTAAGTTTACTATTTTTAGCTATTCAGATCCACTTTCTTAGGATCTAGATTGCTAGGAGTCAGTGATCTGCATGCTATATATGTAACCTCCATTTGTCTATTAAGGAATATACATTCTATTATTGTGTGTTAATCTTGTGCAATGGATGCTCTCTCGATTTCTATTTTGGTATCAGAGCAAGGTTAGAATCTTGTTGGCATTGCTGGGTGGAGGAGGTCTGGCTGCTGTTGCGTGGAGGAGGTTCGGCTGCGTTGTTGTGCGCATAGAAGAAGGAGCTACTCTCTATCTGTTTGTTGAAACTGTTGTGAAATGTCTATCACTGAAATCGCCTTTGGAATTGTTGTCTATTATTCAGATTAATACGATTACCTCACTAAGGAGTTGCCGCATTCAAAGCAAATGGCCATCGAAAATATTTCAGCGTTTGGTATCTCGGTGTGGATAGATATGAAGGAAGAACCACCATAAACAGTCATTGCATTTCTACTTATATATGTATGTGTGGTGTGTTTAAATTTTGTTTATGTATGTTAGATATATTATATGTGTGTGAGAGAGTGTGATTTTTATTTGTAATCAAATGATGAAGAACCAAATATGTAACAGAGTGACATAATTCAGGCTTGTTATTCTTCATGTTCTTCGGAGCTATAAGAAACACATGACTGGTTGAAGTATGTTAAAAACTGAAGATTATTGTTGTACTTCAGTGCTTCAAAGTCAAAAGTTACAGGTTACCTTGTTGTTTTGTAATGTGCTATTGTTTAAGTGTTTATGTAAAAATAAGAACTTGTATCTTGATGCAAGTTGGTAGCCCCAGTTTCAAGTACAATGTTTTTATTGGAAGTCACCTTGTGTAAATGAATGTTGAGGACATTCAATATCCAAACTTTTCTTCTAGATACTGAAGGATAGCCAAAAGCAAAAATCCTACAGATGAAGGCAAGTTCATATAATGCATCAATAATTGTCAACTTTTATCACGGAAGCCCCGATGAGCCGAGTTGTCAAATTGTCCAGTATACAAGTGCTACAATGATGGTGAGAGGCATTTTGACTTTAAGTGTGTCAGTGGGTAGCTCTAATGTGTGGAGAAGAAAGAGCGGAAACCGGGTGATTGCAGAGTGAGTTTCAGTGCTGAGGAAGACTGAAAGTTCTAGTGTTGTAACCTTTTGTTATGTTTTGTAATTTGTGATTGTGATATTTGTAATGTAAGCATTAAGAGAGGGTGTTAGATATAATGCTTACAACTGTTGTAACTATGAGTTGCACATTGGGCGTCCACTTTCTGTCACAACTTGTTGGACGTCTTACTCTTTCTTAGCACACTGTCTGCTCCATGACTGGAAACTTTCTTTCCTCACACAATGTAGAATCTCCTTGTCCTCCTCCTGTTCTTGTTCATGGAAGACTTGTGGTATGAATGGTGAAGTCTTGTCATTCTCGTCGGTGTATTATGGCCCAAATGTTCAAAGAACCAGGAAGCGACCGAACCTCTTGAATGGGAATACACGCACGTCATGAGATATGTGTTCAAACAACTATTTCACGTCGAGTTCATTCCTTTACGGTGGCCTTTGCAAACCATAATCTCCCATGCTTCAAATCACAGGTTTGAATTCCACTTTTCACCATACAATAAACAAAAACTGCGTCTTTCTTCAGTCGAAGATGCTTGTTTCTGAACAATCTTACTTGGAGCAGGCATATGCTGTACCATTGGCTTGCTAGATAGAACAGGCTTGGAAGCAAAGCTTCCTTTCAAAACAGATACAGTCCGCTTGACAGCTTCAGTGTTTGCAGGTCGAGATTGTATTGGCCCTGACAACTTTTCACGTAGATATTTGACTCCACCTTGACTATCATTGCCACTTGGAGAACTCCGATAAGAGTTCTTTTGTTGAAGTTTCACACAGAGATCTTGAACACCAGTCTTCCCATTTGAAACTTGAGGCAATTCTCTCTCTTCATCATCATCATAAAGGTCATGTTTCCATTTTTCATCACTTGGACGCTGGTGTTTGGCAGTGGGGCATACGTGGGAGAATCATCCACAGTGATCCCCAACCGCTCCTTGACAGACCTCTTCTTGCCCGTGGCTGTGACTCGATCTGAATACATGGATGTTCTTGTTAGTAGCTTGCTTATAGGTTTCTCCACGGCATAACCTCTGTAAAAATAAAATGCTCCACTTTGATAATTATAGGCTTCAATTACCATGTCCAGGGTTCACGATTGAGAAGCGTTCTTCTTATTTCAAATATGCCCTTCTACTTCGCATTCACAAAATTCATCACCAGCATAAGCCAACAACATTCTTACAAGTGCAGGTTGTGACAGGAAGAAAATAGTCAAGAAGATAAAATAACTATCAAAATAGAGAAGATAAATAACACAGAATTGTTATTTACTTTTATCATCAACTTCTTTATCATCTACCATGGAAAAAAACTACCATGGTATTATTAGGCACTAGAACTATAGTTCTCTGACAAACTACCATGCATATAAGATCAGTATTTCATGATTATGCTCTCATACCACTGTTAAGCATATAAGCAAGAAAGTATTATTGGCTTCGTGCTGAAAATACATGAAGCCAATTCAATTAATATGTACATCAATAATGTATATATAAAACATATACCACAACTGTCCTCTAACATATGACCATTAAGGTAAGATAACAAACTATGATTAAAAAGTTTTCAACACTTACCAAATTTGGATTACAAGTTTTCAATAAAAATTATATATCTTAAAAATAATATATATAATTTTTTTTTCTCAGAATTAATTTTATTTCATCTTCTTCTACTTTGAAATTTAAACAATTTTTAATAACTCTCGACATTACAACAATATTACACATACAACTCAAACTATTGTTTCTTAAAAGATCTTGTTTGACAGTTTTCAAAGCTATGTTCACTTACTTAACTATACCTCTCCACATCAGGATTCATAGAATAGGCTCAACATAACGACTTTTTTACTGAATCAATGGTTAAATAATCCGTAGTTGTGGTCATGGTAGGTTACGTTGGTTTGTATTAGTACTCGAGTGATCATATACCTTCGCCCACCCGATTCAACATCAATGCTTCTATATTTATATATGTGATGACAATCATTTCCACAGTCAGTCACGTAGAGGGACAGATCTTAGGACTGGGAACTGAAAGCACGTTAGAAGGGGCTCCTCGATTCAACATCAATACTTCTATATTTATATCTGTGATGACAATCACAGACTATAGGCTTTCCACAGTCAGTCACGTAGAGGGACAGATCTTACGACTAGGAACTGAAGGCACGTTAGAAGGGGCTCCTCGATTCAACATCAATGCTTCTATATTTATATCTGTGATGACAATCACAGACTATAGGCTTTCCATAGTCAGTCACGTAGAGGGACAGATCTTAGGACTGGGAACTGAAGGCACGTTAGAAGGGGCTCCTCGATTCAACATCAATGCTTCTATATTTATATCTGTGATGACAATCACAGACTATAGGCTTTCCACAGTCAGTCACGTAGAGGGATAGATCTTAGAAGGCACGTTAGAAGGGGCTCCTCTTACATAGCTTAAAAGTAGAGGCTCACGGGTGAACTCTGCTCAAGATAGGATAGGAGCAGAGGCAGTGACCATAGTTGTAAATTGGTTAGTGGTTGGTTGAGAGAAATATTAAAGAAAGGGTAGTGTTCATGGGCTGAGTGAGATATGATCTGATTGAAGCAAGAAAACTCCATAAAGGGGTGATTGGAGGAGTAGGTTAATCTGGGAGCAATCTTTTCTATGGTGTGGTTTTAAATTTCTCATTAATTTTCGTTGATTTTTTAAGCATTTGGGTTAGTTTAAAATAGACAAAACTCCTTAAATAAAATTCTGAAATGCATAAAATTTTTGTCTGAAACTCAATCTCTATATGTGCCGTGATGTGATCGTTCTCTTCTTTGTGATCGGATCCTACTGCTGCTTGAAACCACCTGCTTGCCCCTCTGGAGAATCTGCCACTTGTTAAGGTCTGAGAACTGAAGGCCCCTGTTGCTCCTTGAAACCACCCGTCTGTCCCTCTCGAGAATTTGTTAACTTTCACCCGTACGAATCGTATCGAAGAGCACCGAATTAATTCGAGTCTGTCCCTCTGGAGAATTTGCCAACTTTCACCCGTACGAATCGTATCTAAGAGCACCGAATTTTTCTCGAGTCTGTCCCTCTGGAGAATTTTCCAACTTTCGAATCGTATCGAAGAGCAACGAATTTATTCAAATTCGAATCAAATTTTCAAATTTTTGGCCCCGGGCGAATTTCGTAACTATCCTATAAATACGAGCCCTATGGAAGCATGTCATACCAACATAGTAGCTCTCTTCTCACAATACTCTCAAAGATGGACGTCCAATTCATTTGCATGTTATTGTTCGTTCTAATTGCTGGGTGCATTTGTGCTGCTAGTCAGTCATCTGCCACATACTATAAATCCCCACCTCCGAAGCTTTACCCTTTTAAATCTTCTCTTCTTTCACCAGTCCATTATAAGCCGCCTCCCGCGCTCACACTCGTTCTCAAGCCCCAAGTAGTGGAGGAACCTCCTCCATACAAGTACAAATCTCCACCTCCTCCCAAGGTGGAGATTTCACCAAAACTAACTCCTTCTCTATATGCGAAACCTCCGCCAGTTCACAAGCCCCTTCCTCCTCCTTCACCACAAAAATCATCGCCAACTCCTCTTCCTTCTCATCACAAGCCTTCCTCAGTGAATAAACCACCAGAAGCTACTCCATCCCTCCAGAAAAACCAGACGGATACAAATCTCCTCCTCCCCCAACCCATGTTGTAAATCCTACTCCATCCAAACCAGTACCTACATCCCCCTTCCCCATCCCAATCACCTGTTTACCCCTCACCACCTGCACATCACTCCTCCTCCTTACTATTTTCAGAACTATATTCGACTATTAAGGTACGAAGTTTATTGGGACTGAAATGCTAGCTGCAGTTTACTTTTTTTCTTGTTGAAATGATCTATCAGATTCTTCGAAAACCTATTTATGATATTTAGTAGCGACTTCTCTCATCAATATTATTCTTGATCTAGTCTCATTCTTGGGTTTATCAATTAAAAAATTGAAATCATCTCATGCACATGATTATGGTTTCCCTTCTTAGTGACTTGTTGCAATTGTAAATTTACACTAAACTACATCGTTTGCATTGGTCTTTTATATCACGATAACCGTTCGGCTTACTGAAAACATACTTTTCGCAGGATGTATGCTGGTTCAAGTGAAGACTTCTGGAAGACGCTGGAGATAATGATAGTACCTTATTTATCATGAACTGCCTTAGTGCAAAAATAATTTACACAAACGGTAGCCAGATCATCTTTATCAGGATTTTGATCATATGAATTTTTTGAATTTTAGGATGATTGTACTACTTACATTACAATAAAGGCGGATTATACTACTTAGATTAAAATATAGGTGGGTTATGTGTTGCTACTTTGTTTGTTTAATAAGCTGAAAGCAATCCTCGCTTAAAACAAGTGATGTTTACAAACTGCTTATGTTTTGTCTATGTAGCAGTTGAATTTACAAATAATCTAATGCTATATCATATTCAAAAGTAGTTGCATATGTTATCAAAATGCCTATAATTTGATAGATCCACTTCCACTAGAGTTCGAATTAGGCAGGTAGGGTGTTGAGTGCGAATGAAAAGATAGACATCTTCATATTGTGGGGAGTTGGGGTTCCTTGGGCGCACGACGTGTCAAGGGATGACTCCACCCAAGTTTCCTTGCAACACAAGTTATATGACCGACCTGGGCACTTCATCAATGAAGGAAAATTGACTAAGGAATCAGGGTGCACTTAGGAGAGTCAGCCCGACTCACCAAAGGGGCACCCACACCTAAGAGGACGAGTTGGCTTGACTGGTGCATCAGTCACAAGGGGAACGCCGTTTGAGAGCACATGGGTTTGTTTGAGCGATTGGGTTCACGAAGAAGCACACCGATTCGTTTGGACATAGGTTCGCAAAGGGACGCGACACCCCTAAAGGACATGATGGTTCACGATGGTGACCATTGAATATTCTATAAGAGAAAAAGCATGCACAACCAAGGAAGAAAAAAGTTGACTAAACTTAGAAACAAGGAGAGATATGTGATACTGAGATAGACAAACAAGAGGAACTCCCTCAAGGAGCCAAGTCACTCCACTCTCAAAGGACTTGTGTTGCCTTGAGGAGGAGGGTTCGATGGATAGAGATGGGAGAATTTCTCTTGGGAAGATTTTGGCTAAGTCTAGAAAAGAAAGTATGTGGAGGCATGTGTGAGGAAAAAATGAAATTTGTGAAGTCTGTGGAAACAAAGAAACAAAGTATGCGGAAATGAAGAGATAACATGTATGTGGGTGATGAAACATATGAGGTGCAATGCGGGTGGTTGCATAGACGATTGTGACAAAGGGTCTTGTCATGAAGGATCTGTTCATGTGTGTCCCAGTGAGGTGAGGCAAGTCCTTTGACTCTGTCGAAGTTGTAAACTGAGCAATTAGTGCTTATGTTGTAATTTTTCTTCAATAACAAAGACTTAGCTAGGTGTTAGTTTTGTGCCGCCCAACCTATATCTATGTTTCTCTTGTTTTTTTCACTATTATTCTCTAAGCTTCTCACTTTCTTGGATGTATGCTTTAAAATGACCAAGTGTTAAAGTTATTAATGAATGTCTAAGTATAAAAGAGTTGAACTAGAGTAGGAGTGTGACTCATAGATAGCCTAGAACAAAGTATTGGTATGGTCTAGGTGAAGAGGCATAGTTCGAATGAAGTATCCTTGGTATTTCCAAACAACCAAGTGAAAAACGTCGCAGTGTCGTGTGCCATGCAAGAGGTGCACAATTTTAAGGAACACTGCGAGGATGTAACAAATGGTATCAAAGCGGATTCATTGTAGATTTTGGAAAAGGGTTGGGGAGATCTTCACCACTATCTTGACGATAGATGGTATCAGATCAGTTTGGTGCTCTTAGCCACTGTTGCGGTTAGAAAAATTGTGATGGGGCACACTTGTTGAGAAGGTTGTTTGTTGCAAAGAAATTTGAGTGGGAACGTTCACAGACTTGGTGAATGATTCAGTGCAATGAACTTGTTCATCACATAATTTGCATCAGACTTATGATAGAGGTTTAGTTGACGATGCGATGGGAAGGTTGAGTTAGGCGCACACCTTATATAGACAAAGAGTAGAGTTTGTGGAAAAACGAAGCACTTGGATAGGGTGGGTGATATTCAAATTCGTTGCAGAGTTCATCGCAGAACTTGTCACAGACTTGATCATAGAGGTTGACTTGGTTGCTTCATGTGTGATAGAAGTGTCAGACCTATTGTGCACACCATTGAGAGACCATATGTAGAGTTCGTTGGGTGAACCAAGCACTTAGGAAAGGAAGATGAATGCAGGATTAGTTGCACTACTTGTCGCAAAGATAAGAAAAAGTGAAACACAAAGGGTAATCACAAAAGTGATTGTGAAGAGGAGCAGTTCTGGGTTGCAATGAGGTGAAGCGCTTGGGTGCGTTGGATGACCTAGGGTGAACTAGAGAAGCTTCACAATAGACAGTTGGTTGGGAATGTTTCCATCATATTGTCTTTGTGTCGTGCATCATCGAGAACAACAATTGAGTTGAGTTGGGTTGTTGGACGAGATTGCAACCTTCGAACGAGGTAGCTTCACAAAGTTATAACAATAAATTAGCAACAATATGACTTGAAAATCAAGACATGGGTGCATGGTAACTTGAATTGAGTCATTTGTGTAGGGATCAATAAGTTTTATGTTGCTATGTTTTATCATCGATCACATTTGGATTGGTTTGTATTTGTTGAATAGATTGACTTCTCTTCTAAAGTAGACTTGGCATTTTTAAGTAATTATACATAGCTAAAATTTTGAGCCATGCACCTATTATTGGCATCGACACGATCTGCACAGTAAAATCGACCACATGACAATGATAAGTGTCGATCGTCGATCACCTATGTATCATCGACATCGGAAGAATGGAAGAGCAGGTGCACGGATCACTGATTATATCTTGCGAAGAAGTTGTCAAAATCTCATCGATACACCATCGACATTGGGAAAGTAAGAAAAGGAAAACACCAAAATCGACACACCTAACAAACCTTCGATCATCGATCGTGGATACATTGTTCGGAGTGAGTGATATCCAAAGAAAACCTTAAACTGCGTAAATATTTACTTTGACACATCACCAATCGCTGATCGATAATACGTTTTCAGCATCGACGAGCTCCGAGGGATGAAATAAGGAAATAATGACCATAGAGACTCACATATTGCTGATCCTCAACATGTCATCGACATCGGCAGGATATGTTGAGGTTCCTAGGGTCGTGTTTAAAGAAAATCCTCGATGTCGAAGAATTTTTTTAATGGAGGAGTCAAAATCAAATGCCACGTGTCATGGTTTCCCTTCCAAGTCAGCATTTCCACTTCAACACTGTACGACAGTCCGGGTTAGCATCGAAGCTTTCACTAACAAAGGTATTAACAAATGTTGTTGAAGAAAAATGTCGACACCGATCCACTTGTTTAAACAAGTGGAATGATAGGACATTGACAATATGATGTGACACCTTCAAAGAAAAATAAGATCAGATTTTTGATATTTAATAGGCCAATTAATGATTTGATCAACACACATTACTATCCCACTCACCGACCAAATAATAGGATTTTTAAAATGCCGATGAACTACGATGTGCCCTGCTACTACACCGCCAACCTAAGATTGCATTTAATCCTGAGCATGATTTAGATTTTGGTGATGGATTGTGCAGACCACATTTACACCCTGAATTCAAGAATTGATGTGATAAGGTAAGTATGCTCTATGTTTAAATTGTAAAGAAAAATCAAACGCAACATTCTGTACACTAGTCTTTCATTCCAGGAGCAGTCAAAGGAGAGAAAGAGTGTTTCAAGAGCTCACAGTCAATTTTCAGAATTATAAACCAGGTTAAGCTTGTGCAAAGAGGAGTTATGAATTGTCTATATCATCTCAACAGTCTTAATTTTCTATATTCCAACTTATTATTTCTGCAAGTCAGTATCTCATTCTTTTCTTTTTGCAGGAAAAATGCCTCCAAGGAATCCAATGACCAGGTGCTCACCGAGAGCACCAAAACTTAAAGAAGCAGAGGTCGGTGAAGGATCTTCACCTGACATTGTTAGACAGATTGATTTTTCCACAAAAGTGGAACCAGTTGTCTACACACCTACCAAAAGGGCATTCCACTGCAGTAAAAAAATAGATGATCTCAAGAGAACGAGGAGATAAATTCTTCCACAAGTGATTTTTTTTTACTTAACACAACTTTTAGAAGTTATTTTTAGCTTAGTGATTCTTTATAAATAGGGAGATCAACCTTGTGCAAATGGTATATGGTTTTGGGGAAAGACTTTATTTTTGAGAATTATAAAAGAATTATTTCTGTGTGACTTTTAATTAAGAAGTTTTTTTTAGAACCAGAGACATTTTTTTTTCATCTAAAGCCTCAATCTGATTGGTTCGATGAGAGATTATTTCTGTATTCGAGTTTGACAGTGTTGTATTGAGTAAGAGTTGCTTCATTTATTGTTAAGTTATCTTTCAATATTATAACAATTATTTTGTTCTAGATGATGAAGATAAATTGATGTATTTATATGTGATTGATAGTAGAGCTAAGAGAACTAATTTTCTTACACTCATCTTTGTTACATATTTTTTTTCCTTTCTACAATTGTTATCTTAGTCAATGATGAATGTCCACAAGTAAACGTATTATTGCTAAACTTGTAATAGGTTTGATTACCGTTGTCTACACATTGAGGTCTAAGGGTTATCCTAAGCCCAAAATTCTTTAGTATTTAGTAATTTCCCTTTATCAACTGGCTTATTCCATCATCCTTATCTTACTTAGATTATTTAAGAGTATAAAAATACAAAAAAATAATCTCTTAACCTGAAGGATAAACTTTTCATAGAAAGATACACCTGTCAGTCACTCGTAAATCCCATCGATAAATCGACCGGATCAAAGATCTGGAGAACCATTTCACTCATCAAACACTTACGAGTCTAATTGGGCCTCTTAAGTGAGTTTGGTTCCTACTGTTGCGTTAAAGTATTTATGATCCCTCAACAAAATTGGTGCTAGAAGGAGGGACCTGAACGAATGAATGGCTAATAATATTTTCGATAATATATCCCGCATAGCCTATAGATTCAAAACAACCCCCATATATGGCTAGTCATTCTCAAGACAACCCACATACATAGACTACTCCACAAATGAGTAAATCACCTGAGCGCGAGCAAGTAGAACACCTATTCCC
Organism: Picea engelmannii; assembly: GCA_009831015.1. NCBI lineage: Eukaryota > Viridiplantae > Streptophyta > Pinopsida > Pinales > Pinaceae > Picea > Picea engelmannii. The sequence continues at coordinate 686,628 of ML786506.1, read as the reverse complement.
TGAAATACCTTACGCTCTCCCCCATGAGGAGTTGAACCAGTTCAGAAGAATCACAAGAGATTACGCTCGACAAATTGGAGTGTTACCTTTATCTCCCTTACTTCCTCATATAAAACAAGTAAGGAGACCAGTTGTTGACACCCCTGACCAGGTTTTTGTTCACACAGTAGAATACCTGATATATTTTTCCCTTACTGAGATCGAACAACCCCTTAATATGATCCTTGAAACACCAGCCAGTAACTACTCTGAACTTAACGATTTTGAATATGACAAGGAAGGGTCTAAATTAGATCGTTCAGCTTCTGAATCAGAAGACATGGAGGATAATGACAAGAATAATGAAGAAAGGGGAGCTCAACCTCAAGATAATAAACCATGGTTGGCCAGAGATGCTTTGGCAATCCCAGGATGGGTGCATAACCTACCCCAACATCCAAAAAAATCACTCCCCAAATTTGAATCTGAAACCTTTGGATTTCCCGAGGACCATATCAAGAAGTTCATGTTAGCTATAATATTAATGAACATACAACATGAGGATGTAGTGTGTAGGACTTTTCCCTATACCTTTGAGAATTTAGCCTCGACTTGGTATTTTAACTTGCTAGTTGGATCCATAACTAGCTGGATGAAGTTTCAAAAATATTTCTTAGACAAATTTTCATAAGAAACCACCACAGGATTTTTAATGACTGAAATTTTCGCCGCCACCATGAGTCCAAAAGAGAAGGTTAAAGTTTTCAACCAAAGGTTTACCACTATCCTGAGCAGATTTCAACCCGAAGATAAACCTACCTAGTATTTGTAGATTGAGGTACACACTAACACTCTCCTTTCTTCCATATCCATGTTTGTAAAAAGGGCTGCCAAAAATACCCTAGTTGAAATTTAGAGGAAGCTAAAATGATTGAATTCCAAATGAAAGGATGCAAAGAAGGTTAGATATCACTGACGAAGAAAGAAACCCAACCTCTACCTAAGAAAGGAATTTTTTTAACAAGACCCGTGGTAAAAAAATCAAAACTAGGTCTTGATAAAGAAGGAGGAGATCTAGAAAACCTGTTGTGGATGATCAAAACAATCTTCACCCAGATCGTAGATATGAAAAGTTGTGATGGGAAAAGAAACCAAAATAAAAGACCTTATAAACCCTTCTTTAAAATAAACCCATCTTTCAAATCTATAGAACCTCCCCAAACTAACCTAAACATGATTGACTTAAAAATTGTAGCATATGACTCTTTCTACACATACCACCAAGAGAATCATTCAAAAAGGGACTGACCTAAATGGGTGCATGCTATGAATTTAATGGCTAACTGATTCCTGGATGAATTCTCCCTAACCGAACAACCCATTGGCTCGACAATAAACTCCATTGATCAGGAAAATCATGAGCCATTGAAAGAGACAACCATGTTGTTATGGGATTCCAACCACCTGATTCCTTTCAACGACGTCATTGAAGTGCAAGAACCTCCCGCTGAAGTCCTAGTTGTGTAGATGCGAGGTAGAAGTAAATTGGTCCAAACTAATCCTACAACTACTCATTCATCTAGAGGGAATCAAGCGGTCGATCGCCCCAAACCACTTTTTTCTTCTCAAAAGAATCCAACCAACATACACACATAGGAATCTCTTAAGCTAGACTGTAATGTAGTAGAGGAATTGAAGAAGATGAAGGATAATGTGTCTGTCATGGACATGTAGGATCCCTAAATAAAATTATTTTCTGTTACAGGCCCTGAAATCAATCGAAGCCCCTCTAACAAGCATTTACCTAGGGGAGGTCCCATCCCCAACAAATTTAAAAAATAAACTGAGTGTGAATTATTTCTCTTTATAGAAAAGAGGAAAGCCTTTTCTTCCTCCTTTCCTTTTAACGTTTGAAGTCTTTAACAAAAAACTACATAATTTCGTAGTCGATTCAAGGACATCCTCCAACGTCATGCCATTATCAATCTGCATGAAATTGAACACAACCCCGCTCAAAAGTGATAAACACGTTATACAACCAGACAAGACTCAGGTGAAGGTTATTGGGGAACTTAAATCTATCATGATCAGAATGGTTACACACCCAAAATTTGCTCAAGTAATTGACATAATCCTAGTAGACATCTCAAAGGCCTATGGATTGTTACTTAGTCGAGATTGATCTGACAAATTAAATGGATACTTTAGTACAGACTGGGCTCACCTCCGATTTCCATTAAAATGACATAGAAACATGATTAGGAACAATAGAGAAATATATCTCAAATACATTGTTACTCATTTAGAAACTCTCAACGAACCCTCGTCGACATATTTCCATGTGTTAGGAAATCTACTTCTACGATTCTAATTTCAGCAATTTCTCCCCTCTCTTATTTGATGTACCTCTTACTCAAAACTCTAAAATGACCTTTCAAGTAAATCTACCGGCATCTGCAGAAGAAAGAATCTTCTATCAAGATCCTTTGTTGGGAGCAGTAGACAAGGAAGATGAAGGTGAAAAAATAACTAGGCATGAAGAAGTTACTAATTTTTCCTCACAAGTTTGGACGTTGTACCTTGATCTGTCTAAATCGCAAGAAGGGTCGGGTGCAGGATGCATTCTCATTGACCCAAAGGGGAAGCAAAAATTCTTATCCTATAGATTAGAATTTGAATGTACCAATAACACTGTTGAATATGAAGCCCTAGTTCAGGTAATGAAGAAATCCATAGACTTAAACATTAAGGAATTGAAAGTTTTTGGAGACTCTGAAATTATCGTTAGGCAAGTGAAGAATCCTATCCATTTCAATTCACCTCACTTGAGAAATTACTAGCAAGAGGTACACCGACTAATAGACAATTTTGAGGCCTTCAACATTACTTCTATTCCCAAGACAAAAAATACTTTTATTGATTCCTTAGCCACCGTAGCCTCGAGATTATCTCCTTTAGAAAATTATGAAGCCTCTAGGTTCACAATGGAACTTCTCTACAAACAGTCGGTTCCTAACAACATTTCTAACTAGAAAGTCTTTAAAGGGGATAAACAGATTGTAGATTTCCTGACTAACCAAGAGAATTTTAGGGATTTGGCCATTGATGATGAAATATTCCAAGAACTACTCACAGAATCAAATCTCCACTAACAAAAGAAGTGAACATATCACTCTTATAGTAAACCAAAATTTCACACAATACCAAAATGGGTGGCCAATTTGGAGAAACTTTTAGACCTAAGGGAAAGATTTAGAGGGTCAAAGAATGCAAAAACAAGGAGCTCATGTTCTATATATGAGGATATAAACCTAGGAACCCCTGAAAACCCCAAGAATGTAAATCTAGGTAAAACAATGTTCAAACAAGACAAGAAATCATATCTCAAAATTTTTAAAGAATATCAAGATGTCTTTGTGTGGTCCTACTGAGAATTAAAAACTTGTGACAGTCGCATTATCCAACACACAATCCCATTAAAATCTAGAGAAAAACCCTTCCAAAAAAAACTTAGGAAGTATCACCCATCTTTGGAACCTTTGATGTATTAAGAGCTGAAGAAATTGTTAGATGCCAAGACGATATTTCAGGTTAGAAGCTCTTCCTGGGTAGCCAATTTGGTTCTTGTCATGAAAAAATATGGGGAGATCCGCCTATGTGTGGATTTCAGAAACCTTAATAGAGCATCAAAAAAGATAACTACCCAGCTCCACCCATGGAACAACTCCTATAGACAATATCTGGCTCTGAATTTTTTTCCCTCCTAGACAGTGTCTCAGGATATAACCAGGTCCTGGTTTTAGAACATAATCGATTAAAAAATACCTTTCGAACCAAGTGGGGAACCATTTCTTATAAACGCATGCCCTTCGGATTGATTAACGTAGGAGCAACCTTCCAGAGGGCCATGGTCGTATCTTTTCGAGGATTTATTAAGAAGTGTGTGGTAGTATATTTATATGAAGCAACAATATACTCAAAAAACAAGGAAGACCACATTCAACATTTGACTCATATTTTTGAAAGGTGTAGGAAATATAGAATATATTTGAACCCCAAGAAAACCATCTTCAGTGTAGAGGAAGGAAAATTATTAGGTCACATCATATATCAAGGAAGAATTAGCATCGAACCTAAGTGGATAAAAGAAATAGCTCAACTCCCTTTGTCTCACAATAAAAAGGCCATGCAATCATTTTTCGAGAATAACAATTTTGTTAGAAAGTTTACTCCTGACTTCGCTGAAACTGTTAAACCTTTACAAAAAATGATTTTCAAATATGAAAAGTTTAAATGGGATGAAGAAAGAAGAGGAGATTTTAATAACATCAAGAATGCAATATCCCAAGCACTAGTGTTGCGAAGTCCTGACTTTAGCAAGGATTTTTTCCTTTATACCTTTTCTTCTGACCAATCCTTGGCTGCAATACTTACCCAAAAGGATGATGAAAACGATGAGGCACCAATATCCTTTATGAGAACCAACCTTCAAGGAGCTGAACTAAACTACCCTAATATAGACAAGTAGGCTTATGTAGTATATAAAACAATCAAGCATTTCATATCGTATATCCTGAAGAATCACACCAAAGTCATAGTCCCTCACCCCGTAGTCAGATATTTATTCACCCATCAATAAATGGGAGAAAGGAGGGGAAATTGGATGGAATTCATTCAAGAATTTGATCTAGACATAAAACCTCCCAAATAGGTCAAAGGACAAGGATCATGTAAACTAGTTGCTGAGGCCCAAGATCTGATTAACGCAGAAGACCCCGGTTTGGAAAATGAGCTATCATTATGGTGAGGTGAATCCCTATACGTACTTCCCAGGCGAGAATCCTAGTATGGAAACATGTTTTATCTCCTGCATCATGAGAATTTTCCCAAAAATATAAACCCTAGAGAAAGGAGAGCCTTGAAGTTAAAATCCGCTCAATATCGCCTCATAAATTATGTGCTTTTCTGCGTAAACTATGATGGAGTATTTTTTAGATGTCTTGAATAGGACGATGTAGAAAATGTGATGAGAGAACTCCACAATGAACTAGCAGGTGAGAATTTTGTAGGAGAAACTATGACTCATAAAATACTAAGGGCTGGTTAATATTGGCCCACTTTGTTCAGGGACATTCACACGTAGGCTATGAAATGTAAAAATTGTCAAGTGAGCATCGGTTGGGAAAATAGAGAAACTATTCCACTCCAGCCAATGACTATATCCAAACATTCGAGTAGTGGGGAATAGACGTCATAGGATAAATTACTCCCAATTCTTCGAAACAACATAAATATATCTTGACTACTATAGACTATTTTACAAGATGGACAAAATCTATCCCTCTCACGCACATTAATGAAAAAGTAGTAATACAATTTCTAGAACAACAACTGATAATGAGGTTTGGACTACCCTCTGTCCTCGTTTTTCTATAATGCTTCCTACTTTTCTTCCATACGTTTGACTGAATTCTCTCTTGATAAGGGGATCATAATAAGATACTCTCGAAACTATTATATGCAAGGGAATGGGGTAGCAAAGTCAACTAATAAAAACCTGGTAAGAATTAAAAAAAAAAAAATTGTTGAAAATCAGAGGAATTGGAATAATGCACTCTATAACGCTCTATGGGCCTGTTGAGTGCTCAACACACTCTAAATGATTCATGAAATTATGTCATTTTTGGGTACCACTTGTTTTCTTTTGTTTTAGTGTATGAATTAAGTTCACTATGGAAGGATGGCTTATTTTGTTTTCATGAATCTTATCGATGAAATTGGATTTGTTTGAACTTGTTAAATGAAACCTTGTGTCTAAAAGAACTAGGCATTCTAACTAAGAATATGCAACTAACATTGTGTCAAGCACACTTTTATTCGGCGTCGAAAAAGTCCAAGAAGATAAAATGGCCGCACCATAATAATAATCACCAATCGTCGATGCACCATCGATGTTGGTAAAAGGAAGAGTACGTTTGCGTTAGTAAATCACCACGCAGATTCAGGAGATGACCGATTCCCATCAGCGTCGGTGAAATACGAGAGTATTAAACGTTGACATGAGCCATGATAAACCCCTGATAGTCGATGATGGATGCGTTGGTTCGGGGTCGGGGAAATATTGAACAATTAAATAACTGAAAATTTTTGCATTGACACATGTCCGATCGTCGTTCCCCGATGCACTTTCAGGATCGAAAAATTTATGAGAGAGTTAATCCAGGACCACTTGGGGAGGCTTATCGTCGATCGACAATCCTTGATACTTTTCGGCGTCGAAAGGGTAGGAACTGTTTCTAGAATGATTAGCTAAGGAAAATTACCCGATTCTGAATAACACGATTAAACAAAGACGTCAGTCTCAAGTGCCATGTGTCTTTGTCACATAGGGGTTTTGTACAGTCTAGTTTCGTCATAAGTCATCTTAAGGTTACATGTGTCCTAGTCACATGTCCGAGTCAGATTTTCCACGTCAACTATGTATGGAAATATGGATCGGTGTGAGAGCTCTTTCCAGAAGATATCAATGAGCGATGTTTAAATAAAATCCTCGACCCCCGATCCACCAACAAGATTAGAAAAATTATGGGATGTTCTTAGCATGAGATACAATTAGATTCTATCATTTAATAGGCTAGTTAATGTTTCACCCCACATACATTGTTACCCCATGTGCCGATTGAACAAAATGAATTTGAAATAACTGATAGGTCATGTTATAGCCCACGCCTGTGTTGTTGACCTAAGATCGAATTTAATTTCCTGAAGAAATTATTATGAATTGATGGTGCAACAGCCTAACGCTGCCAAGAACCTGCAAAAGTGTTGAGGACAAAGAACAATAGTCAATTGCCAAGTTCCAAAATCAAGAAGAAGAAAGCCAAGATGGCAATGAAGTAGAACATAGTCAAGATGAAACATATTTGGAGTAGCAAACCAAGGAAGAAGCTCCATCTTCATCACTCTCTCACAACAAAAAAGGTCATGATGAAATTGTTAGAGTCAAGTTGTAAGCCTAGATGAGACTAAGACCAACATGCATGTTACTTATGTTAGGCATTAGTATTGTAGACAAACCATTTCTCCATTAAGAGAGAATTTTGGATAAATAATAGAGAAATTAGAATGTTTTTAGGAAGAGGTTATTAACTTGTTACATACTTCATAAATTTAATATGAGAATGGTTTAAGATCATATTTTATAGTTTGTCTAAAGTCAATTTGTTATTCTACAATTATATATGTAATGGATTTCTAATCAATGAAAAATAGAATGTATAAAGATAGTATCAAGGATAATATCACTTGTGTGAACCCTTATCAAGTAAACGATGTGTTGTGTTGTTCTCTGATTTTTTAATTCTTAAAGTGCTTACTATGAGGGTGGGTATGTTTACAAATTATTTTCTCCAAAGTTAACATAACTAGCAACAACCACATTAAGTAAAAAGTGGTTGATATAGATCGATCGGCGCCATTTTTCACTTTTTTAATTAATGGCACTTATCGGCGCCATTTCTCACTTTTTTTAATTAATGACGCCGATCAACCACTTTTTACTTAATGGAGTTGTTGTTAGTTGAAATCACATTAATAAGTTAATACATTAATGTATTAAATACATTAAATATATTAAATTCATTAAATACATTAATCCATTAATCCATTAAATACATTAATGATTAAATACATTAATCCATTAAATTTATTAATATATACATGAATGTATTAATATATTAATAATGCTTTATTAATGTATTAATTATTAATAATGTTTTAATATATTAAAATCATGAGTTACCATCCTCTGTCACTCTTTGGGCAGTGTGCGATTCGATTTTTGAACGTACGGGATATTTTGATCATGAGATACAGATTCAGGATGGAATTTGACGGGTAAATTGGGGTGATTTGCCCGTAAAATACGTTAAAATTTTTCAACAAACCGTCAACATTTATAGTTAATTGTTCGAAACGGGCATCTGATTTACAGAAACCGTCAAATAGCTGTTGGGATTTGAAATTCCAAACCAAATAGGTAGGTATGTTTAATATTTCATCTATCGACAGCAATTTGAATGGCTGGCAGCCACTGGAATTGTCTCGTCGCATTTCTTGTGGCGACGTATCCAATAAAAGCAGACTCGTACGTGCACTGCATTCAGATGCGTAGAACGTCGTCACATCTCGTTTTACCACAAATCCAATTGTCTGACGACAAACTCGATTGAGTGACTGAGCTAAATAAGCTCGGGAGTCGGTGTACTACTCGCCAAATGTGCATCAAAGCCATGAAATCCTGACCATATTGCACATACTCGTTTTGTTACATACCTGACAGCCTTGTCGCCCTAATCGCTATCAAGATTAACAAGTTGTTTGAGCTATTTTCCTCAGAAAGAAAGCGCTCTGCATGTGCCAAATGCACCTAGACGGCTTTTCACTCCTGTAAAGGCCATGTAAGCGCATTGGATTGGCCAAGCATGGTCTATTTTCACAGTTGGACTTCCAGTTAAGAATTGTCAAAGGTTTTGAACCTACCTAATAGGACTTATAACATTGAATTTTTGCTTATGTCTACATACATAGAATGGAGAAAATATGAGTTTTCTTGCTGCAATTTTGAATTTAAATAAGAATGGATACGGAAGGAAATAAGAAAAGGTAATTACAACAAACTATGGAGAATGGATCGGGGATGATTTATGGATAAGGCATTTGGATATTTCCTTAATCCGCACGTCACCAATGGAGTCACAATATAACTATAAATTCGTCTGCATTAAAGTACTTTGTCTAGACTCCATTTCGATGCAAAAGAGTCCCTGTTCCGTATAACAGATTGCCTTGAGATGAAATTCCACATAAGAGATTGACTTGAGATCATTAACAGGTTACACTGCCAACTAGTCAAAGTATCACTAGTAAATGCATTATTAACAGTGAGAGGTTAAGCTACCAACTAGTCAAAAGTATTAATAAGAAAGTATTAAGGTTTTAGATTTTTTTAATATTTTCTAAACGTATACATATAAGTATTAAGAGATGGTTGTTATTGAGTTGGTAGTTCTTATTCTTCCACAAATAGCTTCCACCCTCAATTCATTCTTATGAGATTTGAACCAGTGACTTAGTGCCACGCAAACCAACTAACTGATCTACACTTCATGGGTTAAAGGTATGATATTGTTATACAAACTATGCCTTTAGACATGTTTAGTTCAATAAAATCTATAGACAATATTTTCATCATCAAAGTGATATTTTGAGACATTTGAAGTTTTAAAAGATTGAAAGAAAAATAATGTTTACTACTCAAACATGCTCTTCAAATTTCTAGAATCCAAATCATCAAATTATGATTTTCCTTTAAGATGGGCCTCACAAAGCCATGTCTTTGACATTATACTCCAAAATGTATCATATGAATCAATAATTATATATGACAATTTTAGATGATTTTCTAATATAATGTGATTATATAACTATCATTTTGTTACATAATTACATTATAGTAATGTTGTTGACACATGTATTAATTCATTTATTCATAATGAATATGTAGCTATAAGTTCACAACATCATCCAACAATTCAACAACTCATTTGCAATCAATCTTACTAATAAGATCTCAATGCTATTACAATGTACATCCATAACCTATGACTAATTGTTTTGTCTTTTTTAACAAATCCAACACTGGAGGAAAACATAACAAAGAAAATGCAACTATGGCAAGTGTAGGATTCAAACACATGAAGTATGTAAACTAAATGCTATGCTAATTTCCATATTCACAAGAATGGACAATGCTCATAACACATGAATTCAAGTGGCTATTCATAAAAACAAGGTATCTAAGTTTCTTTGGGAAGCTTTCATTAAGTGACACTTAAAATAATGCATACATTAATACCTTCCTAGAATATTTATCTAGGTGTGAGTTATATCATAGATTCAATGTTGTGAAAGGGTACACTCTAGAAGGGTACACCATATTAGGGAAAATCTTAGAACCAACTAAAATAGAGATGAGTTTAATCCTTAGATGAGGAAATCAAGTATTGTGTGATGAACCAATGCCTATTCAATACACTAGCATTGGAAGCTAAGACGTGAATGAGTTATTAAAAATATGATCATTCATTTGACATTTTATTATATGTATTATCCTTTATAAATGACAATTAATTTAAAAAATTTACATTTTTTTAAGATGTTTTTTGAATTACCCTTTTAAAACAAATTGAAACTACTTAAAAAAAAAGAAAGGTACAATTTGAATAGTTGGAGGCCATAGAATATACTCATCTATGTGGACACTATATACCTAGTGTGCTTCCCACTAAAATGAGGCCTTCAATGTCGCTTCATTATTTTATCACTCCCATGGTTTTTCGAAGTTGTTTACGTCATAGCGGATCTCTACATTGATATTTTAAATGTAAATGTTATCTGAAATAGAGGAGTCAACACCCAACCTCCACATGGCCACGTTGATAGGTTTACTAGAAAATAGGGTTGGTTAAACATTCTATTTTTTAGTTTTTTTGGTAGGAATTTGGCGATGTAAATCTAAAAAAAATTGTTCATTTTTGTTGTTTAAATTGCATTTTTGAATGCATAAATGGATTCAATGTGTGGAAAAACCAAGGGACACTCGAATTATACAAACTTAGCCACTCAAATCTGCAGATTCAACCATTCCTCACCATATTTCAAACAAAAAAAAAAAGGCCGAAAAGAAAACCATAACATTTAAAATACACTGTAGAAAACTTAAACGACATTACTACCTGCTGCAAAACAACATAAACAACTGTAAAAACGATGACAATCAGTATAACATACCTTTTTTTTTAGGGAAATCAATGATAATCATATTATATTTCATTGCGGAGACCAAACGTCTGATTAGATTTAAAGTACGGGAATCGGGATGACCCACAAGCTTTGAATGAATAGAATTCCAAACAATGGACATGTCACATCATGATCTCGCACCGTCGTTTCATCGTCCCACAATGAATTTTTGGGATTCCCTATGTGTATGTTTAAAGAAGTCGGTATATGTCTCTAACCTAAAAAATTTAACGCACAATTCATGCCTATGAAAGAGCTCTGATACCACTTGTAAGGTACTAGATGTAATATATTATGAAAAAACATGAATACTAAGCAATTATCAAGGGGAAAACAAAATATCGAGAGAACAATACCAGAAATAACACTAGAAACAATACCTTTATTCAAAGAAGTAAATGTTCACTTGCCTCTTCGAGGGGGAAACCTCAAGAAGAGAAGAACTCCATTACAATACTTTCTCAAGACAAGCTTTCTCATACCTCCTACTCTTATTTATAAGAATTCTATCTTCTAAAGAACATTTTAGAGGAAGATCTTTCTAGAATTAGAATCTTCTATTAGGTATTTTAACATTTATTTAATATGACTTATTAATTAATGTTGACCTTTATTACATGGAAAATATATCATGCTAACTAATGACCAACTAAGAAGGGTTAGGGTCGGATTCTAACACATTTTTTTTCTTTAACTTCATAAAAGGATTTTAGATAGTAATTAAGCTTACATAGTGAGGTTTTGTTTTTTAATTGAGTCTCATGGTTTATAGAACTTCATGTTTTAGATTGGATTTGTACTCAACCATTTGTAGTCAACAACTTTCTAGTATTTCTTTATTTCTTAGTATAACTCCATATCTAATATATCTCTACCGTGTAATACTACCTACATCTCAATCTTGATTAATAGATTTTCAAGAATTAAGCCCTTCAGATATTTTTATTTTTTCCAAATTGAATAGTTGAAATTGTTCTTTTAATTCTCATTAGGCTTTCTAGTCCTAGCGAGGTGATCCTTGAACTTTTAAATGCCTCATATAAACTTGAATGAAAACTAGGTAGTTCTTGTGGATATTTTATTATTTAAGAAAATAGGCAATGGCCTAATAAAATGTAGTGTTTATTAAAGAAAAAATAAATGTGTTGGTAGCATGCCAATTTTCCATTTATTTCAACATAATAGGGGAAAATTAAGAGAGTTTGTAGGTTAAAGAATTTTCAAAAGAAACTACTCTTTAATGATACATAATTCTAGATAGAATTAAATAATAATAACAAGTGAAATTACTCGTGTAATTGGCAACTCGTGGTTCTCGTACTTGCATGAGATGGGGTCGATACCTGTCCGCTACCACTATAACCCCAGGTGCTTCCACGCAACCCGTAAGAATGGAGCATAGGTAAATCGGGGGGGTGAGAATCGACCTTGAAACCTCTTTTTAAATATTTCCTTCCATTTACACGACACTTGCCAATCGATCTACACCTGATGAGACGAAATTAGGAATAGTTATAAAACACTTGAAATTTATAATAATACATTACATGTTAAAAAGAAAATTAATCTTTATTTTTATTTTTTTGTCAAACATTTTTTATCAAATTTTTATATTGTTAAGTTTGTGAACATTTTTATTAGAAGTAATGTGTCAATTTTATGTTGTTAAATTTATAAACATTTTCACAATGTGTAGTAATTAGGCACTGAAATGTACTTAGTCCCTGCTATGTGGCAATTAGGCAAAAACAAACAACTTGACCCCACTTTTGTTTTCTCTTACAATCCATTTGCGATCAAAATCAATGGATTTTAATTTTTTTTTCAAGTTTTTTTATCAAAAATTTTATGTTGTTAAGTTTATGAACATTTTTATTAAATGTAATGTGACAATTTTATGTTGTTAAAGTTATAAACATTTTCACAGTGTGTAGTAATTAGGACATGTAGTTAGTCCGTGCTATGTGGCAATTAGGCAAATACAAACAACTTAGAATTTGACCCCAGTTTTGTTTTCTCATACAATTCATTTGCGACCAAAATCAATGGATTTTAAGATTTAATAGATCTCAATCAATCATTTTATTATAAAGCAGGTGTAAATGCCCAGTTTTAAAATTTCCACCGAATAAATTATAATAAGAAAGCGTAGAAGGAAAGAATGGAGGCTCGGGTTAAGAGATGAAAAGAAACAAATTCCTAAAAAAAAAAATTAAAAAATATGTATGGAAATGTGGAGATCAAATTAAACTACCATTTGAATAAGCATATCTATTAATTAATATGGATTTCTATTTAGCACCTAGCCCCTTCTATGTAGCGATTAGGTAGAGACAAATAACTTAGAATTTGGCCCAATTTTTTTTTCCCTTATAGTACGACCAAAATCAATCCATTTTAAGACTTAATAACACTCAATAAATCATTATTATCAAGAGATCTAAAGTCCTAGTTTACAAATTTCCACCGAATAAATTGTAATATGAAAGAATCTAAGTGCACTTTATTTACTTAACTGAGTGATGAAAGAATGGAAGCTCGGGTAAAGAGATGGAAATAAATAAATTCATGAATTATCAAGCAGGTCTAAAGGCCTAGTTTACACATTTCCACCAAATAATTGTAATATGAAAAAATCTAACTACCCTTTACTTACTTAACTGGGTGACGAAAGAATGGGAGTTCAGGTAAATAGATGGAAATAAACAAATTCATGAAGCAAATGTGAATGTCTAGCAATGCGAAGGAGAGAAAATTAAACTACCATTTCAGTAATCATATATATTAATTATTATGATTTTTTATTTCATTAATTATTATTATGGATTTATATAGGAATTTTCACCTAAAACTACCATTTCAGTAATCATATATATTAATTATTATGATTTTTTATTTCATTAATTATTATTATGGATTTATATAGGAATTTTCACCTAAAACTATATTAATGAAAATATAGCTATATGATCTAAGAAATTATAATTTCTGAGTATTAGCTGAATTGTCTTAGAGCCAGTCGTGAGTATATCATGCTTGTTTTTTGTCATGAGTTTAACTCTTTTGATTCCCCTTGGATGAGACTCTGTAATCAGGGTTAGGCTGGTGATTTACCCTGCTTACCATCAATGAATGGGGAAGTATTCAGAGATTTTCCACTAATACATTTCATCCAAAAAAAAATGATCTAAACAACTATTTAGTTACCCATCTAAATGAAAACAAAAACATTTAAGAACACTTCATATGTTCCTTGTAAATCATTCATAAATTCCTTGCTATACATGACCAACATGATATTCTCATCTCAAGCTGGGATGTAAGGGTATCTTGCAAGTCAGGACCTACATACATCATGTACATAAGATACTGTTAAAAAAATCACATTTCTTAATATTTTCCATGAGATAATGCTTTCTCATATTCTCAAACACCTATATTATGTGTGAGATATGGTCTTAGGTAGAGATACCTATTAGTATATCATCCAAGCAAGCGATAAAAAATGAATCAAGAAAGAGATAAAATACATCATTCACCAAACACATAAATGCAACTATTCTATTAGATAAACAAAAATACATTACCAATTACTCATATACACTTTGCCTTGTTTTGAAAGTAGTATTCCTTGAGTGTCTTGTTCTTTGACTTGCCCCCTTGGCCTAGTATTCAGATTTCAAATCTAGGTTAGTGAAGCACTTAGCCTGCTACAACTCATGCAATAATTCATTATTCCTAGGAAGAGGGTATCGATTCTTGAGAGTAAGTTTATTTAGAAATATATAGAAAAATACACATTCTCCAAACCCTATTCTTCTTCGATGTTATGATGATAAATGACCCACAAAATAAAGTTCTTTGATAAATTACTACAATAAATCCCCCGCAAGTGATACCAACATAAATACAAGGGCCGGACATCAAAGCAATTGATACCAACATATCAACTGTCTATCACAACACGTCCAATTTATTTGCAAGTGATTCGTGGGCTTTGGAAGAGTGAATATCGCAATACGACTTGCAGCGCAAAAAAAAGAAAATCCAGTAGTCATCAATTATATTCGTAATAGTAATCAACAAATAAGGTTCATTCATAACTTTATATTTCAAGATGTTACACTTTTATATTAAAAGATATCCGAATTGCAATCAAAGAAATTTGGAATAGTAATAAAAAAGAAATGTTAGATTTTTATATTAAAAGATACCCGAATCAAAGAAATTTGGAATAATAATAAAAAAGAAATGCTAGACTTTTATATTAAAAGATATCCGAATTGCCATAAGGAAACTCGGAATAATAATAAAAAAGCTTCCCGTAATCTTATAATGAAAGATATTGGTGTAGTCTTATAATGAAAGATATTGGTATAATGAAAGATATTTCTAATAGTAATTAAAAATAGAAGTTGTTTAAAAGTTTTATATTTTGGTATTTTTATTGGAATAGGTAATGTAAATTTGGGCTAAATTACAATTTTATGTTGTTTAAATTGTATTTTTGAGTGCATAAATAAATTTGACCTGTTGAAAAATACAAATCCAACAATTTCTCATCCTATTCCAAACAAAATTAAAAAACTAATATTTCTAAAAAAGAGCCAAAACCTAAAACTTTTAGAATACATAATGGTATTTGAAAACTTTATTAGTAAATAATTGTTATTAGAATAGACTAACTTATTAAATTTGTATCTTCTTTGTATAAACATATTTTGTCTCATAGATATGCAATACCCAACTCATTAAAATTAGTTAATAAAAATTAGATATTTATATATTAGAGACTTTGACTAAATCACACAGCATAGAGTTCGGGTTAAGCGGCTTGCAAATGGGAAAGCTAAGGACATTGAAGGCTACCAAGCTGAAATTTTTAAAATCCGAGGGCCAATCCTTATCCCTCACATACACAAGCTCTTCAATTTAGCAGTCAAGCAGGGATTCCCTAAACCCTAGACGCAAAGCCTCATTGTTGCTATTTTTAAAAATGGGGATAAAAACATTCCCTCTAATTATAGGACCATTATGATTAGCCCGATTTTAGCCAAGATTTATGGAATTATTTTGGAAAAGAAGATTGGCATTTGGCTAAAAGGTCACGGTAAAAGAGCTAAAGGCTAGGTCGGGTTTAGGAGATATCATTCAACTGTAAACCATCTTGTTACCTTTAGGATCATTGTAGAGGAATTCCACAATACTAAAACCAATCTTTTTTTTTGTGTTGTTGACTTTAGAAAATATTTTGATATGGTTCCTAGGAAAAACCTTTGGAATAGGTTGGACGAGATAAAAGTGCATCTCGAGTTGAGGGTTGTTGCAATAAGGATGTATGAGAACGTTATGGCTAAGTTTAAAAACACTGAGGTTTGGTCAAAATATATTAATTGCAATATCGGAGTCAAACAAGGTTGTCCCTTGTCCCCTACCATTTTTGTCATATACATTGATAAGTTAGAAGAATGCTTGGAAAAAATAGGTTGTGTCGGCCCTACTCTCACTGGTATAGTCATCAATCTTCTTCTTTATGTCGATGATATCGTTCTTATGGCAAGGAGTCCCCATGATCTTGAAAACCAACTAAGAATCATCAAAGATTTTTTCTCCAATATGGGTATGACTGTTAATACTGATAAGACCAGACATGATTATTAAATCCAATAAGATCCCTTATGATACCTTTGTATATGACAACAACAACTTGGAGGAAGTGACATCATACAAATCTCTTGGAATTGATATTCACCACAAGCTCAATTGGAATTATAGCATTGAGAAAACGATTATTGGGGGATGGAAAGTTTATTATGGGTTTGAAAACAATTGTAAATCAAATGATCTTTGGAGTTGGGATAAGAATAAACTTCTCTTTGAGACTCTTATTACACCTATTATTCTTTATGGATGTGAATTCTAGGGTTGTAGTATCTCTCGGGAATCCTCGAGAAAGATAGATCAAACACAAAAGAATTTTATAACCTATAATCTCAAAATTAAAGGAAATACGCCCTATCCCATCCTCCTAGTAGAAAAAATCCTCTCCCCCATTGAAAGTATGGCTATGAATAGATACCTAATGTATAAGAACAATTTAAACAACATGGAAGACAATAGGGTACCTAAAATTGCTTCAAAATCAAGTCATAACAACCATAGACTCAAGCGAGGATGGCATAAAGACGCCCGGTCTTGGCTAAACTATTGGGGAATCATGGAAGATACCATTTTGCTTCAAAATCAAATCAAAATTTAAGGAAAAAATGTGGTGTGATAAAGAGTTAGAGGAAAAAAGAAATTTAAGGTATTATAAAGATGTAATCAACCCTAATCTAGAAGATCAAAATTATCTATCTGTTTCTCCAAGTGTAAAGAAAAAAATGAACATTGCTAAGATAAGAACAAATTCTCACGAGCTCCATAGTGAAACTGGGCATTGGTCAATTCCTAAAATGCCACAGGATGAAAGAGTGTGTCACCTTTGTGACACTAAGAAGGTTGAAGATGAAAAACACTTTCTCTTAGATTGTCCAGCCTATACCCATATCAGATCTCATTTTCAAAATATTTATCACACTACCAACCTTACTAACCTCTTAACTCAACAAAAGTATGGTGATCTTGGAAAGCTTCTCTTAATGCTTTTCGAGCACAGAAACAAAATTCTAAAGAATCACAAGTAATTACTTACCCTCTTAAGGTCTGATAAACCAATTAGATCTTAGTGGATGTTAATCATCATCATCATTATATATTAAAGTTAGTTAATAAATAAAATTTATTTATATATCAAAAACATTGACTAAGACATACAACATACTTCAATGTTATATATATTAAAATTAGTTAATAAAAAAAAATATATTTATATATTAATTGTAACTAATAAAAATAATTTATTTATATAGTAAAGAGGTTGACTAAAACACACAACATACTTCACTGTTATATTCTAGCATACCAACTTTTCATTAGTAAAAATTTTAATATAATTTAAATTCATTTTTTTAATTTATAAACACTTTTTTTTTTTGTTTGTTTGTTTAATACAGTTATGAGCCCCAATTCCACTATAAAAGTACTCATTTAGAGATGGAGAGATGGGAAATGGGGCTAAGGTTAAAGGCCAATGATGATTTATTATAAAAAAAATCCCTTATCTGTGTTAAATATGCTCAAAAA
Source organism: Picea engelmannii (assembly GCA_009831015.1). Taxonomy (NCBI): domain Eukaryota; kingdom Viridiplantae; phylum Streptophyta; class Pinopsida; order Pinales; family Pinaceae; genus Picea; species Picea engelmannii. Next base: position 668,601 of record ML786506.1, on the reverse strand, counting down.
GTTTTGAAAACTTTATTAGCAAACCTATAAATTCTACCAACATAATTGGAATGTGACATTCCAATTAACAGAAAATTTTTCATTTCATTTGGTCATAATTGCTAGTTTATTACAATCAATTAAGTTTATGATCTTTGGTTTGGATCCTTCAAATGATTTATTTTATTATTTTTTTCTCTCGCATTTTTGTATCATATCATTTTTATTATGTGGGAACTATTTTATAGTTGATATAGGACATATAAAATTATATCGGGTAAAAATTCAAAATACATTTTTGTATCATATCATTTTCATTATGTGGGAACTATTTTATAGTTGATATAGGACATATAAAATTATATCGGGTAAAAATTCAAAATATGGTTTGTTAAATTTTCAAAATTATAACATGTACAATTTAGGGTTTGTGTCTATCCCTCAAACTAGATTAGACTAGAATGCATTGTTTTGGTAAAATAGCCATATTTGAAGATTTCTAAATCCAAATTGAGTTCTATATCTGGAGTTGGAAAGAAAAAGTAGAGAAATATTAGTGATTGAAATTTTAGAGTCTTCTTCTTTTTAATTTATGCGGTAAATATTATACAAATTAGAGATTTTTTTGCATTCCTCAATCTATGCTTAATGTCCAACATGATTCAAATAGCTATAATATGTCAAATTGTGACATTTTTCGAGTTTAAATATTTCATTATGTTATGAAGAAACATCTCACATTATTTATGAGAATACCAAGATCAAAATTTTCATCAACACTCTTTATGGTTCCATGATTTTCTACTGGAAACATTGGTATTTCCCTCCACCTTACATCCATTGGTCTCCCCCAACCTTAATCCATGCAGACCCACAAGCACAACCTTAATGTAGTCATCATCCAAATCCCATTCTCCTTTCCCTTACTCACTAATGTATCAAATGTTGTGTTACAACCTTTGATAAATATTATCAATAGAAAATGGGAAAACCATTTCCCTTGCAACTAACGACATATGCCATCACTTTGCATTCATTATTCTCTTGCAACTAACCACATATACCATCACTTTGCATTCATTATTCTCATTATTTTAGAATGGTGTATCTTGATAATGGGTGGTCATTGATTTGTAAACAACCATCACTTTGCATTCATTATTCTCTTGCAACTAACCACATATACCATCACTTTGCATTCATTATTTTCATTATTTTAGAAGGGTGTATCTTTATAATGGATGGTCATTGATTTGTAAACAATTGATGATATTCATGAATTCCACTATTGAAAAAATATTTTAAATTTAAATTTAAATTTTATTTTTCGAGTGTGTAGGTTCAATGAATAATTAATGTAACTAGTGTGTAGATTCAATGAATAAATAATTTAACTATTATACATAGATTTGTAAATGTTGGGTGTTATAGTCCTAAAAATTTGACATAAATTCGTCATCAAATAGATAATAATGTGAAATTCCGTAATTTTAGTTCTACAATATTGTGTTTTAGAATTAATGTGCAATGATAGAAAAAATATTTAGTAGTTCATAATGTACGAAACAACCAACACCTATACATGTGTTGCATAGAGGTTTATCCAAGAAAACCCCTCTTATGCCATAAAACCTAGAAAACAACAATAATACAATTTCCTTATGAAATGCCATGAGAATATGAAAAGGTATAGTATAATCACTTCTCCATTTAAGTGGAACCAATATCAATTATTTCTTGTTGTTCAACTATGAGAAAACTCACCACTAAGCCACTTATTTAGTCAATGGCCATTTGAGTGAAGCTTCGTTTCTATAGTTACTCAATATCATAATGTAGCTTTATCCCTTTGTTTATAAACTTGCTTCAAAGGTTTTTCCAATTTTTTTAACTCCCCGAATTTCCCCAAGATTTTACCCAAAAATCATTCAAAAACAAACTTGATTGTTTCTTGTCATTTAGATGACTAAATGGATGAATCTAATCTAGATTAGATTGAGAAAAAAATCACAAGAACACAATATTACAAAGAGAACACAAAATATATTATTGAAAGAAGATTATTAAAGTGAAAACCAAATTCTGTAAATGAATCAAATGGTGAAAAACATCGTAATGTACATAACAATACATAGTGGCTATACTGGTGGTAGAAATGTGATGATTACACTCATTCAAAAAAATCCCATAATAATACATTGAAATTGCATTTTATTGCAATTCCAAAAAAGCTATGTAGGAAAGCTATGAGTTGAGATCATGAAAGGAATGAAAACATTAAGGATTTGAGTTGATATATCAACTTATGGTGCCCCTAACGTTGGCATACAAACTATTCTTTAGGTGTTTTTATACCATTATAAATCTTATGGCTATCTCTATGTGTGTGGTGGCCCCCATCATTATAGATTTCCATGCATTTAAAATTTCTATAAATGTGGGGGAAGGCCCAAAAAAATGTGTTGTAAGTTTAAGATCTGGAAAATCGTTGTGAATATAAAAAATTTCATGATTTATTATAAGACAACAATAGGTCTAAATGACCACTTGGATTAGTGTTCCCCCTTTGGGGATCAATTTTTCCCACTATGTCAAGTTCCTTCATCAGATGGAGAAAATTCTACTAAATTTGGCTCTTGGTAAACTACCTTCCCTAGTGAAGAATATCCCCTACTTTGATAACCCAATGATGTTGTATGTTCTTCTTGTGAGTTCCTGTAATATTTCTATCCACGATCGATCTACTATATTTTTATTAATGTAGCCTGAATTGAGCTTTGTAGGGTGAAAGTGCTCTACCACCATCAAGTGTCCAACATATGCAAAATGTTTGATCGAAATAACACAACAATAAAGTATAGGGTGTGAGACAAGGAAGTGTGGAAGATTAAATTCAAAATAATTCTCAATCATGACTTTGGTGATGGTAAAGACCCGTTGATCTATAAATGGGAGGCTTATAGTCTCACCATTTCACCCACATGAAAATCTCTTTAAAAAATATAACCTTATATATTTATTGACAAGAAAAGCCTCAACCAAGAAAGCCACAAGTCAAGTCAACCCAAATAAAAATGAAGTTAACTAAAAAGAAGTCAAGCTGGAGAAATGAATCAGAAGGATTACAATTCGATTCAGAGGCACGGTAAGTCAACCAAGGAAGCCAAAATGAATTAAAGAGAACCCGGTCAAAATGGGGAAAATTTTAATCCACCATAAATATTTTTTTGTCAAATAAGAAGGGGGAGTCGACTAAAGGGGATTCTTAGTCAGGTTGGGTCGACCCGTGATCACAACAATTAATTAAAGGACGATTTCGACTACCAACCATGAAGGGGAAACCTTGAAGAGTCGGATCTGGTGACCAACAAGAAAAGAGAAAGTGTGTAGGGAAAATTTGACAAATGACGACATGTAAAAGATGTTTGGAGGGTAGATTAAACAACCATTTGCATAGGAAATTGGTGTGATTTTCGAAACCCATTGCAAGGAAAAACGTTTTGGAAGTCAAGTCTAGTAATGAACATGTTTAGAGGAAAATGTTTTGGGGCATAATAGGTAGTGGGTGAAATTTAAAAAATGTGTATATGGCTCACGGGTAGCTAATGAATGCCTAGACAACCCAAACTTTTGATATACATGTCGTCTATGATTTATGGGAAAATAAAAAATCCCAGCAAAGTTAAGAACGTGCCAACAACTCTAAAACAAAATAAGAAACCCCAAGTAAATAACAGTGGATCGAGAGAGATGGTTGTCAATTTATAACTCTTGCATCCATGCAGGGGTGTAGTTTAAGAGAGATTAGTCTGGTTTAATGACCTACAGGGACCATATTAATATAAAACAATCTCAAACAATACTAGCACAAAATTCCCTTAGCTAAATAATACGCAGAAAACCATTAAGTTATAGTGCCAAATTAACTATTCATGAACAATGCAACCACAAACAATCATCACACATAAAATCAAAATTTACCCTGGAAACCCAAATGGGAAAACCAACATTCTTTTAGCTTTGGTGAGGCTCTTTAGTATTCAACAATAGGCAAGTTACTGACTCTCTGGTTCATTTCTATGCTCCTCAGTGACATCTAGGCAACCTCTCTACATCATTCACATCCCAAAAACCCTTTTTCGCATTGTGGGGAAATATAATATAGATAATTGAGACCAGGAGGATAACTCAAAGTTCAGGCGTCCCCAATGCTTCAAATTCTTTCCAGTATGTTTCTCTTCTTTTCTTTATTTTTTAGTCTTTTCTCCCATGTGGAAAAGGTATTATGAACGTCTCATTATTTCCTTTTTATATAATAATATATTGCCCGACTTTACATACATTAAATACAAAATTAGAAATCAATCGTGATGGCATGGGGTCCTTCATGCCAACATGTCGATCTCCTTCATCATCCATAGCCTTAAACTTTACATGTGTTGATCATCTTAGAGCTTGTGTCGATAACCAATTGTTCTTGTCGAATCCAATTCATATCACACCTCCCCATTAGGAGGATTTTGGTACCCAAACACTACCAAGGATAGATGAGGGAAATTTCTTGCAATCTGGTTCCTCTCATACCACTTTGTATTCCTTAGAGTTTGTCCCTTGAGACCAATCTACCACATTTCTTGCTTTCCTATGCGAGTTTTTCGCTCCTTGTGCTGCAAAACTATATCTTCCTTCAACTCCTCAATACCACGAGGTGCAAGGTCTTCAACAATCGAAACAACCTGATGTTCTTCCTCCTCATCCAGGATGGAGGGTTTGAACAACAAACTGTCCACATTCACCACTGAGTTGATCTTCATATAAGGTGTAAGATTTAGTCTAAAGGCATTCTCATTCACTTTCTTAATGATCTTAAATTCTCCATATCTAAGGGGCTTGAGTTTCTTCATTTCTCCTTGCAGTAGTTCCTTACAAAGATAGAGCCACACCTTGTCTCCAACATAGAATCTATGATCCTCCCTATGTTGATCATGCCTGGATTTGTACAACTGTTGGTTCTTCTTGAGTTGCTACTGAACAATTAGATATATATACCTGATCTTGTCCATGAATGTTCTTTCCTTATGTTCCTCTCCTTGTAGTCATGCTTATTCCTTATACTTTCCATAAACAATCTCCAATGGTGAAGGAGATAAATAACTAAAACATGTCTCGAAAGCAAACTTATTTGTGGAATTGTGGAGTTCTCTTTTGTAAGAGTGTTGAATGTAGACTAATTGCTCATCCGAAGTCTTTGGATGTTTGTTCTTGTATCCTCTCAACAATTGCACCAACATATTATGAAAATATGTGTAATCAGTGGATGTACTTGTTTAAATGATACAATACATTAATTCAGTCATTCTATCCAAAAACATTATTTAAACATAAAAATCAATATTATTGTACAAATTATTTAATTTTCTAATCAATATTTTGAAATTTCATTTAAAAAGAAAACAAGATGATGCATTTGCAAACCTAAAAAAATGATTAAATAGTATGTGAGGAATTCTAGCATTCAAACACATGTGGAATTTAATAATTTTTATCCATCGATGTGTTTTTATCATCACACACTAGTGCACCATACATCCTTCTATGCATCAGAGCAATAACATGATTTGTAAAATACAAGTATTGATACATGTAACATGTATCAATGCACTTTTAATTAACGAAGCCCAAGTTCTCATACCTATACAAATCATGTTATTGCTCCCTTTGACAACTACAACATTATTGTTGTCAATGATCTCATTATTGTTATCACTACCATTACCATGTTCATTACCACTATGAGAATTTCATGGAGTGCAAGGAGATATATCACACCAATTCTTAACAATATTTATATGTACTAATTCTTTATATAATATAAGATGCATTAGTGCATCTTAAATAGTGGTGCACCATCACACCATTTTAGATGTGGTGCATCAACGAAATTTGTTCATCAAGTTGCCCTAAGTTTTTAGTTACAATAAAACTCTACTAAAACATATGCAAAAACCTCCACTTTGGTGGTTTTTTTGATAAATTTTCTCAATATTGTATCACTAAAACCCTCCACTAAAACTTTCACGAAGGCGTACTTTCCTTGTATTGGTTTATGGTTCTCTTAAAAGAACATCACTTCAACTGAATCATATTCATAGAGTACTTCATCCTTGAAGGAAGTTTTGTCATATTGTAGGTGGTACTACTTAGTGACATAGATGTCTCATCCTTGGATCAGCCAATTGATGGTGTATGGTTTGGGTGCACCATCATTGACAACTTCCACTCCGTGTTGTCTATTGTTGAGATCTTATTCATATGGATACCACTATATACAATGATATGAAATGGAATGCCCTTCACCCACATTTTTGCATGGAAGAGGTGCTCACCTTCATGAGGTTTCTCTAGTTCCTCCCTCTAGACCTTTGCAATGAAAATGATAATTATGGGATCCACATCGATAATTTTTCCCTTATCCATGGGATCTAAAGGTGACATAATGAATTAGAGTCCAACACTTTCATCTTGGCCAATAATGATAGTCTAGCATGACATTGATTAGTGTTTTTCCAAGGGATTTTGTGGGTGTCACACCAATTGTGATTGTGTCATCTTCGATTTTCTACACTTCTCATTTGCATGTAGTTTTACCTACTTGTCTCGAGGTTAGTGACATTTTCCTTTTTTTTTAGAGTTAGAGTTGCATCTACCCTTCTTTTGTTGTGGTTGAATATTAACCCCAAACTCGTTCTTTCTATTGGTGGTTGCAATCATGGTATCTTATTTCTAAGAAGAAATGTGATGTATGTTCGTTCATAAAAATCTCATTACGAGTTGTTGACACTACATTTTTTCATAATGAAAAAAATCCTAAGAGACAAAAATCTTCTTCTACAAAAACGCTAACCTTAGGAAGCAAGGTCATGAAAGCAATGCAAGCACTGGGGGCCTAGTTGGTGAATCAATTTCTTAGGGCTATAACTTTGGCATGTAGACTCTATTTTTCAAATGTTTTTTAGAGTGTTAGAAAGATTATTTGAAGTTGTACATGTTTGGTAGGAATAACTTTTATACACATCCATGCTCTCAAAATTGCTTAAAATGCATGGGAAAGACAACAATTTTTTATGGAAAAAATTGGATTTATAAAACTACTATATATGTCAAAATGTTCAAGAATGTTTCTTAGATTGTAGTATTGCTTAAAATGCATGGGAAGGACAACATTTTTTTATGGAAAAAATTGGATTTATAAAACTACTATATATGTTAAAATGTTCAAGAATGTTTCTTAGATTGTAGTAGACCTAAATGACACTTGTATTTGAATCTTTAGATGATATTTGGTGGCTGGATGGGGATAGGCACACCATCCAAATCCTGGGTATTTGATTTCTCATAGGACTAGTGACCTTACATGGTTAGTCAATATAAAACAATCTTCAAGGACTGGTGTTAAATTAAAGGAAAGAAAGGGAAGATAGATGATTGTTTTTCATTAAGATAAATATGAAATGTAATTCGTCATTGCAATAGCCACGTATAAAATGTGATTTTCATTTTATTTTTAAATAAGAATGATAATTTAAAAAAAGATTATCCTCTTATCTTAATTTAAAATCATTATATAATCTATATTATAAAGGAAATATGTCTTTTTAAGTCACTACATAATCTTATTATAAGAGAAATACGTATTTTTATGTTTTGGAGTTTAAGAGGGTGTAAATAAACTAATTTTCATTGATTACTGATTTTTGTGGAGACTTAGAACTAGGTGCTAACCCGACCAGTTTAAACGTTCTAGGTTTTTTTTATTTTTTCAGTAACCGTCCATTAAAAGTCTGCAATTTTAATTACTCTTATAAATTTCTAATCAAATATTAGATAAAATTTCAAAAATATAAAAGGTTTATAGGACATCATTCTATAGGACACGCGATATGTTATACATGTCGACGTGTTATACATGTTATAATTGAAGTTTTATTCATTTTCAACTTGATATCACTGAATTATGAAAAATAATTAGTCTACGGTTGCTTCCTTGATATCACTGAATTCCTCACTTGCTTTGATGATAAAAGGGCACCCTTTCTGATGATAAAAGTGCTGCCTAGTTTTAATTGAATTTTTTAGTTTAATTAGTACTTTGAGTTTTAATTGAATTTCTTAGTTAAATTAGTGTTGTGTTGCAATTTTGTTCATCTTAGTCTACATTAATATATCTCTTCTCTTCATCAATTGTGCACAAGTGGGCACTCTTCGGATAGATTCCAAATATTTATAGGTTGTTATAATTTTAATAGTTAAAATTTATATAATTTAAACAATTTAGGCACTTTTTTAAGAGGTTGAATTCATTTATATATTAAAAATATAATTTATATAATATTTATTTGAAATTTTATTTGAAATCACATTTATTTGAAATTCCTTACCTTTTTTATGATAAAAAAAATTACATTTATTTGGAATTTCTCACCCTTTCTAATGATAAAAATGCACCCCTTTTTCTCATGATAAAAGCGTATCCATTCTTTAATTGAATTTCTTATTTCCATTAATACTTTGTTGTTTAATTGAATTTCTTAATTGCATTAGTACTTTGTGTTGCAAGTTTGTTCATATTAGTCTACATTAATATATCTCTTCTCTTCATCAGCTGTGCACACCGTGGGCACTGCTCGGATAGATTCCAAATATTTATGGGTTGTTATAATTTCCATCACCAGGCTATTCAGATCTAATTTGAATATGCACTTGATAGGCAAAAATTGTACACATTTACAAACATGGATAGAGAAGCGCAAAGGTTCATGTTTCTACCTTTGTAGACTCTTCATTGAGTTAGTTTTGCTCTATGTACATATTGCTTGTTCTCTGCTGAATACCAACTTCCATTGACGTTCATTAAATTTTGTGGGTTCCCAAATTGAAACAAACAGAGCAGCTGGATAAAAGGAGAGAATCTTGACTGCATCAGTTGATGAGGATATAGAAAGGTGCATGCTCGTACTATTGTTTCATATTGCGTTGTTTTGTATTTCATTTATGGCCTAGATATGTGTTAAGCTAGTTGCGTGCCTTCCTACATGGTAAGTTTTCTTGGTTGCATACGTTTATTCATGCATACTAAGCTAGTGCATGTCCGTTGTGTTTGCGCTGCATTGTTGCATTAAAACAAACAGAATGGCTGGACATGATGAATGACTCTTTGGCGGGTAAATATACATGTTTCTTTTTGTTTTACATGTCTGTTTTCAAACTAACTTGCCTTCTTGTCTATTTCATCTTTCGCGTTGCTCCCTTGGAAAAAACAGGTTGCTTGGACAGGGAGATGAATTCTTTTGTGCAACAACAGAGGGTTTTGTGGTACAATCTTCTAAAAGGTATACCAAGTGAGATGACAAATTAAAGATACAAACTGGGTGTAGGCATATAATATAGAATGCATATATTTGCTTAGTCCTGATGTCCATCTGCAAATGCTTGCATCAGAAAAATTTGGACTAGTGAGACGACCATGAGAAGTCAGTCATCCCAGACATCGGTGGACCGACAAGGCCAAGGGTAAATATGCATGCGCTCTCCTCTTACTATGTTTACTATACAAATTTCCCAGGCTATATATTCATCTATGGCATGGCGAATATGTTGATTCCATATGCAGTACATGGTTTGCAGCTCGCAAGAAGTATCTACAAGTAGAAGCATAACGTCGAACCTGTTGCATGTTCCACAAACTAAGAGGTGTCGTTGCGAAACTTTGTCTCCATAGTTCATCAAAAGTATGCGTGTACTTGTAGCACACTACCATTCACTTTAGTTTTCCTGTTCAAAAAATTTCTTCAGGTCTAGAGTTATGACATCCAAAGTATTGTCAATAGAGGCCTTGAACCACCGCCAAACTGGACAGGTGTTTGTCGGGGACATAATGGTTGTCTATACCACCTACTTGGACAAGCCAAACAAAAGTAGACCCATTATGCATGCTGATATGATAGACAAGGACGCCATGATGACAGTCACACTGACTGATCCTCCACAACTTGTCCAGAAACATGTAGAAAAGATATTGCCGCGTAATGGGATATCCATTACAAATTTTAATATATTGTCGAAAAAAGTATATGACCGTGGTGATTGCGATCAAATTATTTCGTTCAACGAAACAAGCATTGTGGGAAAAAATCCTCCTATTTGTTCAGAATACTGCTTCCTCCCGAACTCGACTATTAGGTAACTTGCACAGAGCACTGATATTTACCCAATGGGAACGATTGGGGCTGTTGTCACACTGGCCAGGAAATTTGGGTCTCAACACATTCTCCATATAAAGGATGGAGAGCCAGACAACGATAAGGTAATGGTACCGCTTTTCATATTTAGTTTTGTTGTTTACTTTCACTTCTGCATGTATGTTGAATAAGCTACACAAATATTGCATTGTTCCATGTTGCAACTACAATTGTTCGATACGTATTCAGATTTGTTTTCATCAATGGAACAACAATTGCATAGAGGGCAGGTTCCACTTATGGTGTTCAAAAATATAACAAAAAAGAAGGATGCTAGAGAAACAATCTTTCGGACAACCCAGTCAACGTTTGTAACAGAGTTGCGAGGAGATGCAGTAAAGGATCTGGAGAAGCTAGATAGATCTACAATTGTTGTGCGTATACATTTACAAAATCATCCTCGCTTTTCTTATAGAAATATCCTTCAACAAATTTTTGCAACTGTTAATTTTTTTTTTTGTTTTAAAGGGGAGAGTGGGATGCAGTTCTGTATTATATTGTTCAATGTATTAATTCCTTTGCTCGCATTCCCGGGTTGAAGGTATTTTAGTTGTAGCCAATGTGTACTTGACCCCCTTTGATCCTGTTTGTGTAAAATGTCATTCTGCTGCCTCTGCCTTCGCTTTGATAACTGACGATACGATTGATTGTCTGTGATGTGGTGAAAAATGTCCATATATTTATGGAAATTGCCTCAATGGTTTTATTCGAACCGTGGGCAACACAACTGTGCACTATATGATCAGGAAATTGTTGTTAGAAAATGTGCTTCCTAAGTTGGCAGAGTTATCGTATGAAACATATGTATAGAAAAAGGCAAGCAATGTCTACATGCTACGGCAGCTTCGAATACAAAGCAAATTCACCTTAAATGAGGACAATGCAATTTTGCATATCGGTTGAAAAGGGGAATTTTTTTTTTATATGAAACTTTGAGAGAAAACAAAAATACCTCATGTATCTCTATAATATTTTTTCAACATCCAAATGCAAGTTCGTTTCAATAGAAAACAAATGCGACAACGTCTTTTCTTTGTATATCAAATTGTTTGGTGCAAAGGTCGATGGGTTCTGCTCTATGGAACCTTCTGGGGACTTGTTTGTGGATTGTTTAAAGTATGGTTGGTTCTTGGTTATCTGCTTTATCTGTCAATTTGTATACCCTGGAACTCCAGCTATTCTTTGGAGGACACCGAACAGTATAATTGTTTTTTTTAGCCAGCTGGGATGCAGATCCTCTTGGTAATTTCTATGGCGTTGTGACGCAACTGTATTGTTACTTGCTTTAGCAGATTTCCTTGATCAATGAACTTGGTCAAACTATTGTTCTGAAATAATTTGAAATCAACAAATATATAGTGTTCGAACTGTGATTGTCCTCACATACAAACAAGAGGCTCTTAAAATACAAATTGGTCGTTGTTTTCACATTTTTGCTTATTTGATGAAGTTAGTCAGATTAATATCCTGGAATAATTTGAAATCAACGAATATTTAGTGTGTGGAATGCAACTGTGCTATCATATGAACAACAAGCCCTTAAAATTCAAATTAGTCCTTGTTATGCTTGCGGTTATAGAATTAAAAAAAAAAAAACTTTTCTTTTCTTGATTCTTTTAAGAATAAGCGATTTAACATTATTTAATAATTTAATGCACCATCTCTCAAGTCCATCTATCAATCTGTATATGGCGGATCTCCGAACGCTATTCGGAGGACAAGGAACAATGAAACTCCAATGTTGCCCCAGACAGCCCACAGGTTCCTTTGTCAATTTGTATATCACGAAGTTGTGGGTAGATTTTGTACAATGCAGAACAATAAAGTATCAATTTTCATCCTGCGAGCCCAAACAAAAGAGGCCCATTTTTCATCCCACCAGCCCCACAACCCTCGATAAAAAAAAATCGTTAAATATGAAATACATATGGAATTGTTATGGTACAATAAAAGTGCAATGTTCAGCGAACCAGCCCAAGTCCTCTTGTCAATTTGTATATGGAAGAAGTTTGGATGTTATTTCTAGTAGAGGGAACAATGGAGACTTTATTTTTGGCTCACTCGGCCACGAACCCGCCATCCAAAAACTGCGTAAAAGTGTAATGCTCAGGAAACCAGGTCGAGTCCTCCTGGCAATTTGTATATCACATAATCCTGAGTGGTATATGAAGGAGAGGGAACAATAGAGACTCTATTTTCAACCCGCCAGGCCGCCAACCCGCGATCCAAAAGCTGCCCAAGTATGGAATGATGAATTCTCATATGCTGTATAAAATCTCATTCCATAGCTAATACAAAGACTATGTCCACAAGTGCACTTGTCAATTTGTATATCACGGAAGTGAAGATGCTATTTGTAGAGCATAGAGAAATAGATACTTAATTTTAATCCAGCCAGATCATGAATCCGCAATATAAAAAGTGCTCATGTATGGAAGGAGGGATCCACATATGTTTTAGAACAATGTGTTTGTACAGTGGGGAACAATAGAGCCCCAATTTTCAACCTGCCAACTCTAGAGCCCTCGATAGAAAAAAATTGATAATTATGAAATTGATATGGAACCGATACGGGGTAATAAAAGTCCAATGTTCAACGAAGCAACCCAAGTCCACTTGTGAGTATGCAATGAGGGTTTCACATACTTATTTTTCAGCTCGCCTAGTTGCGAACCACGATCTAAAAAATGCCCATCTATGGAATGAGGGATCCACATATGTTATAGAACAATACAAATGCACTATTAATCCAAGCAACCCATAGCTCCTCCTGCCAATTTGTATGTCGCGGAAATCTGGGTGCTATTTGTAGGAGACAGAACAATAGACACTATTTTTGGCCAGCTAGGCTGCGAACCTACGATCCAAAAATAGCCTAAGTATGGAATGAGGAATCTACATATGTTGTATAAAATTTCATTCCATACTTTATATAGAGGCTATGTCCACAAGCCGACGTGTAAATTTGTATATCGCGAAAGTGTAGGTGCTATTTGTAGAACAAAGAACAATAGATACTTAATTTTCAGCCCGCTAGGCCACCAACCCACAATCCAAAAAGTGCCCAAGTATGGAATGAGGACTCTGCATATGTTCTACAACAATACAAATGAAAAGTTCAACCAAGCAACCCGTAGGTCCGCATATGTTGTAGAACAATGTATATGTAGAACGCGGAACAATAGAGGCCCAATTTCCAGCCCGCCAGCCCCAGAACCCCCGATAAAAAAAATCGCTAACTATCAAATTGATACGGGATCGCAATGGCAGAATAAAAGTCTAATGTTCAGCGAAGCAACCCGAGTCCACCTGTCAATTAGTATGCAATTAGTGATTCGCATATGCTGTATAAAATCTCATTCCATACTTTATATATAGACTTTGTCTCGAGGTTCGCGTGTCAATCTGTATATCGCGGAAGTGTGGGTGCTATTTGTAGGATACAGAACAATAGATACTTAATTTTTAGCCTGCCAGGTCATGAACCCGTGATCTAAAAAGTGCCCAAGTATGAAATGAGGGATCTGCATGTATTCTAGAACAATACAAATTCAATGTTCATCCAAACAGTTTGTAGCGACTCGTGTCAATTTATATGTCACAAACAACTCCAGAGACCCTGATAAAAAAAAATCGCTAACTATGAAATTGATACGGGATGGCAACGGGACAATAATAGTACAATGTTCAATGAAGTAGCCTGAGTCCACCTGTCAATTTGTATATCGCTGAATTCTGGATGTTATTTGTAGGCGATGAAACAATAGACTATTTTCGGTGTGCCAGGTTACCAACGCATGCTCCAAAAACTGCCTAAGTATGCAATTAGTGATCCACATATGCTCTGTAAAATATCAATCCATATTTTATATACAGATTATGTCCATAGGTTCGCGTGTCAATTTGTATATCGCGGAAATGTGGGTGCTATTTGTAAGATACAGAACAATAAATACTTAATTTTTAGCTCGCCCGCCCGCGAACCTACGATAAAAAAAAGTGCCCAAGTATGGAATGAGGGATGCACATATGTTCTAGAACAAAAAAAATGCAATGTTTAGCCAAGCAGCCCATGGCAACTCATGTCAATTTGTATGTTGCCAAAATCTCAGTGTTATTTGTAGGATAGGGAACAATAGAGACTCTTTTTTCGACGGACCATACTGCAAACCCGCGATCAAAAAACTGCCTAAATATGGAAACAAGGATCCACATATGCTCTATAAAATCTCATGTCAATAATTTATATAGAGACTCATCTCCACAACTCCCACCGTCAATTTGTATATCGTAGAAATCTGGGTGCTATTTGTAGGAGACAGAACAATAGAGAGTCTATTTTCTGCTTGTTAGGCTACGAATCCAGGATCCAAAAACTGCGTAAGTATGGAATGAGTTATCTGGATATGGTATATAAAATCTCATTCCATACTTTATATAGAGACTATGTCTAGAAGCCCACTTGTAAATTTGTATATCGCGGAAGTGTAGGTGCTATTTGTAGGACACAAAACAATAAATACTTAATTTTCAGCCCGCCAAGCCGCAAACCCGCGATCCAAAAAGTTCCCAAGTATGGAATGATGAATCCGCATATGTTCTAGAACAATACAAATACAATGTTCAACCAAGAAACCTGTAGGTCCTCTTGCCAATTTGTATATCGCAAAAATGTGGTTGCTATTTGTAGTACAGGGAACGAAGAATCCTCATATGTTCTAGAACAATACGAATGCAATGTTCAGCCAAGCAACCAGTAGGTCGTGCTGTCAATTTGTATATCATGGAAATCTGCGTACTATTTGTAGGATACAGAACAATATTTGGTATTTTTTCAGCCCGCCAGGCCGGGAACCCGCGATCAAAAAAGTGCCTAACTATGGAATAAGTGATCCGCATATGATGTATAAACTCTCATGTCTATACTTTATATAGAAACTCATCTCCGCAACTCCCGCTGTCAATTTGTATATCATGGAACTTTGGGTGCTATTTGCAGGGCATGAAACAATAGATACTCAATTTTCATCCCGCTAGGCCGCCAACGCGTGAAACAAAAAGTGCCCAAGTATGGAATCATGGATTCAGATATGTTCTATACAATCTGATGTCCATACTTTATAAAAGTACATGTTTAACCAAACAACCCGCAATGTTGAACCAACTAACCCGCAACTTCGCCTATCATTTTGTATCTCACGGAAGTGTAGGTGCTATTTGTAGGACATAGAACAATAGAGATCAATTTTTAGCCCGCCAGGATGAGAACCTGTCCGCCAGCCAGAGAACCATTGAGCCTTCACGTCTCCTGGGTATATCTTCTTCCATTTTTCTTTTGTAACCTCCCTAACCACTTTCCATATGAAATAATTAAGCTTTAATGCTAGTATCCATCCTGCTGCAACCGTTACAGTTTTCATTATTGTCCGAAATTTCGGAGAATATTTTTCATTAGTACGAATTAAACTAAGATTTGCGAACAAGCATGTTATCCTTTCCAAGTATTCATTTCAAAGGCGATGCAATCTTTTTTTTTTTGTCCGCTGACGGGTTGGTGCTTTTAAGAAATTTTTTATTCTTAATGTCTTTTCGCCATCACCGCCACCTTCACACTTTTTTCTAATTGTGCAATTAGTGAGCTGTGATGGTCACAACTCATTCTGCATGAACCCTGGAAATTTTCATTGGTCAGGGAAAGGCTTGAGGAGATATTCCATTGATACACATTAAACCAAACTTTGTGGAGGCTTATATTATCCCTCCCCGATTTTCATTTGAAATATCGTCTCGAGCAAATGGAAATTCTTAATAACTTGTGGCGACAGTTCTCTCCACACACAGTCAACACATTAGGGCATAATGGCCACAAGTTCGACTATTCCAGGGCATATTCTTACTATTCATCTCTCTCCGGCCACAAGCAAAAAACGAGATGGTCCCTTGGTACACCGAGAGATATATTTCAAGCCAAAAAATTCAATGCCAATCTTGGCTACTCAAAGAACCTACCCAGTTGCAGTCATGCCCGTCACAGAACTTTATGCCATGAATTCCAAGCCAGAAGAAGATGATCTGATGGATGATGATACGGCAATGGATGATGGCAATGCAAAGAATATTCCCACTCCTGGGCCAAAATTGAAATGAACCATAATGAACAGACCTTCTTGGCTCAGTGATCTTAGTCATGACAACACCAAAAGGAGTTTCAGAAGAAAAAAAAAACCGACAGTGAAGGCAACAACCACTTTACACCGCCAAAGTAGGAATTCCAGAGTTCCAAATTAGTTCATTCTGGGTGGAAGAGTTTGACTATAAAGCAATCATATGTTGATGCTTCTAGAGATATATTTGTAGCCAAAAAAATATTATTTAACATTTTCGGGTATCAGGTGCAAAAGTTTTGTTGTTGCAACGCATTTTCCTACTAGTCATCTCCTTATGCCCATAATGGACTAATTTGGGCCTCTGTAATTGCATGTGAAAGATGTACTACTAAATTTTTTTCGACTATGAAGAGATGGTTTCAATTAAGGGCTATTCCATTTTCCCTGCAACCATTTTCATCTTCTTCCTCAGGCAAAGCTTCTGAAAAATATCAATTTTAGCAGAGGATGATTAATTGAGGAGAAAAATCAAAGGATCTTGCATAATGCAGAACCTATGCCTATGTTTGTCACAAATACCTTCAATGTTTTCAATCGAAGAACTGGATCCAATTTCTAAGCATAGATGTACATTACTCAATACTTTTTTTTTTTTTTAAATGGATTTGCTATTACGAAATTTTGGCCTTGAACTCTTCGTCTCTGCCACTTTTCTGGGTTTCACGCATGTTCTAATTGGCATGCTTTGGTGCTCTCATACTTCTTAGATCTTCTGTTTACTAGTACCAATGTAAAATGTTCCAGCAAAATCGTTCTTCCTATTTCTAGAAATGCAATTATTAAGTTTTAATGCTAATTAGTACAAAACAATGCTCACTACTTCAGTTGGTATGTTACAATCATGGAATAATGTATCAAGAACATAACTGCACATGCACATTGCAATAAAATGTAATCTTCAACAACACATTTCCTGATAACTAGTAGATCATGATTTTGCAACAATGGGGCTTCTTTGAAACCAATTCGCACTTACGAAAAATGTCTTCCATCTTTCTATTTTCCCAATTCACGCATTTCCAACCACTGCTTCCCCTTTCTTTAAATTGACCCTCTATTGTTCCCTATCCCACAACTACCACCCAGAGTTCTTCCATATAGAAATTGACAGGAGGACCCCGTTGGCTGCATCAACATTGCACCTCTACTTTTCCAGGACCTCCAAACAACATTCATAGCTCTGCTATATACAAATTGATAGATATACAAATTTGCAACTGTTCTTTGATCATGCCCTTTTCCGTATTATGATAGACCTATCATGCCCTTTTCATGATCTCTTCCATTTTACACATTTTGCACTCAAAAATTCCGAAACATGAAATTTTACCCTTTTCCATATTACAGTCCACCTATCATGACCTTTTCCATGATGCACATTTTTTGCAATGAAAACTTTCAAGAAATACAATTTAATCACTGCTTCCTCGCATATTTACTGGAACTATTGTCAACCAGTTTTGAAGCCCATCTGTCCTCTTTCCATACTTCGCCATTTGTTCAAATTTATTTAGGAAATCATCCCTTTGTCGGGTTGAAGAAATATTTAGTTCGTAGTCGTTGTTTCCTGTGACGGTGTCCTTTTGGAATTAGTAGTTAGCAATTTTATATAATATCTTATTGCTACTCATGCAATTAGCAATTTCCCTATTCCAGACTTATCCGTTTTGCCAAAATTTCGCAAATATACAAACCGGTCATTGAACTCCCCCTTCATGATCTCTTCCTGATTATCCCCGTAACACTTTTTTGAATCACGTCCAACCGCTTTTTAGAACTTGCCATTCTTTCCTTTCTCTTCGCCATATCCATCACCTTCACACTTATCTACAATGAAAGAATATATATATATATATATATATATAGACATATCTTGTTTCTAAATATGGAATTACTGGCATTTAATTCTAACAGGACATCATGCAGAAACTGTATATATTGTCATTGATGGGCGAAATGGTCGAGGACATCTCGTATTCATGCGCATTAAACCAAAATTTGCGGGAAGATTATATTGTCCCTTCTGAGTGTTCATTTCAAAATCATGAAATCCCTTTCACACCGCGTGGCCTTCACGCATTCAAGAAACCTCCATTCCTTAATTGCTCTTCGTCGTACCCGCCACCTTCACTTTTCTAAATATGCAATAAATAAAATTTACTCCTAACAGTTCATCATGCACCGCCAATACTGATTGTCATTAATCAGCAAAAGGCTCGAGGAGCTTTCCCATTCATAAGAATTTAACCAAGATTTAGCAAAAAGTTACATTATTCGCTATGACTTTTCATTTAAACCATCATCTGCAGCAAAGCAATCTTTTCATAAACCTATGGCATCAGTTCCGCACCAGTTCTGTGGAGATACAATGAATATGTTCGGCTGTCATGACCAGAACTTCCACTGGTCCAGGGCATTTTCTTATTAATCAACCTCTGTCACAGAGAAACAAGTAATTTGGACCTCCGAGATTGCTCATGCAGGCTGTGTCCCTGAGTTTTTTGACTGTAAGGACCTGGTCTCTTGGTGCGCCGATAAATTTATTGTAGAGAAAATAATTATTCCACTGCACGACCACTCTTATGTTTCTTTGTCACCTCAACTCTTCCAGCAGAAAATGAAATTGCCCGAGCCAACATTGACGTTCAAAGGAAAATATTGCAAACAATTCCTAGCAAAGCATAATAATGGATTGGACCTCTTGTCCCTTTTGTTTGGAAAACCTGGATCTAGTTCCTCAAGATATTACAAGCATGCAGGTTAGTTCATTTGGAAATCCTTTTCGACAAATTGCATGTTTGTTTACAAGAATAACGGGGTAGGAATCCACAACTACTGTTTCCCACATGGCTCTTTACATTTTGTATTTCACAGTCAACGAACAAGCCATTTTTTATGGGGAAGGATAATTTCTTATGAAATCTCTTCCCAATTGTCAAGCTACAAAAGGGGAAAGAAAATTTATATGTCATCCTATTTAGTTTTTGCAATAGCACATTCCTGTTGATTTCTGCAACTGTCTCTATCCAAGAATGTCAACTGTGACTTCCACCCAGTAACGTTTTGGTACGAGGCCTTGTGGAAGCACAAGGCTTCCCACTGTTTTTATGAGGTTTTTAATGGCTTCCTGTCTGTTTTCAAACTTTTCTTGTTAGGAGAAAATGCTCATCACTTATCTGAACAGGTAACTAATTTTTTGGACAAAAAGGGAACAGTCCAACATTTGGATAATTACACTGTCATAAGAATTTTTGGCTCCACGGAACAACCTGCTCTCCTTCCATGTCACATTATGGAAATAATTTTTATTGCAAAAGCAACACGTCAATGCAGCTACTGGTTCCATCTGTTCCAAAGGAAGAAAAAAAAAACAGTTCATTCCTATGCCTCGGAAAATAGGGGAATTAGTGTTGAAAAACGTCAACAAATTTGATGATTTTGCAACACATTTTAGTATCTCCAACCTGAGATATGATGAACACATAAAAGGATTCAACCCTTATGATATTTTTAGACAACATTTTCATTCACTTGGCCTCGACGATTGTTTTGTAAATAAACACCTACCCAAAAACAAAGATAGGGGAAAGACCCCAGTGACAAGAGTGTTCAATCCGCAAATACCACTCCAAAAAGTACGACATCCCGGAGCATCGCTCGAATGGCCCATCACAACAACAAAGAAACTCAGAATTCTTCAAATGGAGGAGGAGATAACGACCCTCCTCACTCTAAAATTGATAGTTCTCACAAGCTTCTTGTGGAGAAGAAGAGAAAAAAAAATGTGGGGCAGGCAAAAGACCCGGAAATTCAGAGTGAGAACATGGAAATTGACACTGATCTAGATGCCATGTTCCCCTTATTTGATCATCCCGAGGATGCCATCCACCATAGCCATCCAATGGACATATCTGTTGCCCAAAATTTTGATGAAGATGAATCCTTCATGTTCCAGAGCGTTGTTTTTGATAGCCGGAACAAAAAATTGATATTTCAAAAAAAAAATGTTAAAAATATCAAAGGCAAATCTTGTTCAGAGGTTGACGTTGCCAACATGCGGCAGTCCCAAATCTGTCAACTTCACATCGCAACCGGAGAAGCACTGCATGACTCCATTGAATGCATCGAGACCCACAATGCCAGACTGAAGGACTGAGTCAAGGAATTGGAAGACGTTTTCTTTCTTATGCCATTGCTTGTTGATCCTTTGGCAATAGCCATGCCTGGTGTCCCTGTACCCAATGTAAAAGCACCCTCCACCCTGTTCACATCATGTAAAGGATACATGGAAAACAATATCACAAAAAGAATGGAACTGGTTAATGATGCCTGGAAAAGATCACAAACCATCACTTCCCTTGGAACTAGGGCACATAGCTTGCTCGAGCTTTTGCAATTTGAATTAAAATATGAAGAAAATTTCTTCTTAAAAACAGTCATCCGTTTTGGCAAGATTGTCAACAATATGACAGAAACAAAAAAAAGAGAAGAAGATCTTCCATCCAAAAACCGGATCAGCCAATTGAATGCATGTTGGAAAGAAAAAGTAAACAACCTGCATTTCATTGTTGAGTCATCTGAACAAGTCATATCGAAGAAAGATAAATTATTCACAAAGTTGTCAAATATAGACTTAGCCGGAAAAACAAACGACTTCCAAGACTCCATCTTAATCACAAACTCCTTTCTCTTAACCATAGAAGAGTTCGATAAACAGGTTTCTATGTTGAAGACCTTCTCTCTGGAAAAGTTTTACAACATCCTTCAATTTGATCAATCTCATGTCCATGACTGGCTAGTCAAATATGCAGTACAGAATGAGGAAATTCATCTTCTATCGACTTCCAGGAATTACAAAACGATCTTTTCAACATCAAGATCTGGAATGAGATCAACGTCACCCCAATGAGAGCGTACATTGAAGAATGAGTCGAAAGACAATTGAAATAGGCCGTCAATGAAAGACAACATGCAGTTTCCAGCATTCCATCATTCGTGGAGAACATCCTTGAAACCACAGTCGTCATCGACATCAATGAAAGGGAAGCCGCAAGAAAATAGCCAAAGCGATGATATGTCCCCTCATTGTAAGTTTACTCATCCCATCCTTCTTTGTTTCTCAATCCAGTTATTTCTCTTTCTTAAATAAACATGTATAGGAAAACACTTATACCTTTCCATTTATTTTCTTTTGCAGCTGTTGCACTCTATCTTCTTTCCACAATCCCGTTTCTTGTAAATATTTCTCTAATGGTTCGCGGGAGCCCCAATCCCAGTCTACATGACAAACACATTTAAATTCCAGTTTATATGTAACACACTTTGTTTTTTTTGTATATTTCAAAATTTGCAGTGGTATGTAACACACTTCTATTTTTTGATAGATTTCAAATAAAAATGCATCTAAATTTTTATATCCTAAAGACTCTACTCTTATCTTTCATCACTCTGTATAACAACTGCATTTATTTTTTAATATGTTAGACTTTTATATTTTTACTTTCTTATATACTTTCAAAAAAAAATGTTTGCTATATACTTTCCAAAATTAGATGGTGCTTGGCTTACCAACCGTCATTTACTTTTGCCCCATCTTCCTAAATATGCACCTTGCACACAACATTTCCCTCATATACATTTTGCACCAAATACTTTGTTTCATTTACACTTTGACCCCATTTTTCAAAATTTTCTTTCTAACCTCCTTGACAAGGACTCAACTCTCATGCAACCTTGTTTATAAGAGTGGAGGAAGGGACTTTTGAAATCCAAATCCACCTTTCCATTTAATATTCTTATATATACTTTTGTAAAATTGAAAAGTTTCAATATATCTTTTATTTTGATGAGAAGCACTTTACCATTTAATATTCCTATATGTACAGTTTATCATTTAATATTCTTATTTGTACTTTTGAAAAATAAAAAAGTTTCAATATATTTTTTTATTTTGATGAGAAACACTTTACAATGTAATATGTCATAGATGTTGCAACGTAATATTTCTTGATGTTGTCAAGAATTTAATTTATTTTTTTTTATTTTTCTTAGTGATTTTTAGATTCGATCTATGGAATGAGATTAAATCTCTGGAACGGCGAGGAGGGTTTCGGTTTTGATAACCCGTAAACATAACATGTGAAACCTAAATTTCAAACTGAACTTAATGCCTACTTATCCATTTTTGTTTGTTTGTTTCCTTCCGTTGGCATCTTGTTGTCCATTGGTGGAATAAGTGGACATGCATGGGAAACCCAAACTTCAATTGAAATTCAACTCCTACTTTTTTCCTTTCCATTTCAGCTAGCATCTTGTCCTTTGTTGAAGTCACTGCAGCTTCCTTTGTTTGAATGCATGTAAATTGTAGTTCTATAGAGTTGTGAACAGGCGAAAGCGTGTGAATGAGTGGACATACATGGGAAACCCAAATTTCAATTTCAGTCGGAATTCAAGGCCGTAAATCATATCTATGCTCCGCGAAACCTGGCGGATCACAAAATAAACCATGATTTGGAAAGCGTTAGTTTGTTAATGAAGCTTTAAGACGAGGCCTTCGGCAAAGGAATTCTCGGCTGAAGTTCACATTTAAGCCAAAAAAGAAAAAAAAAAAAAGAAAAGAAAAAGAAAAAGAAGGGCCGACAACATGAATAAAATCCACTAATACTACATGTAAATAACAGCTTCTACATAGAAAATAAAGATCGTAAATAAGAAACAGATCATACATGGAGAATAAAGATCGTTAAATTTTCAATACAGAAGTCACGAACAAAAAGATTTAAATTCAATATTTAGCTAAAGCGTCACTCCGGAAGTCCGGACCGCATGATTAAAATTCAGCCTTAAATACAACTCGGAGGTATCAACAATTTCCAGTTGCACTCGAGGTTGAAGGAGGAAGGCAGCTAATATGACTGACAATTAAAAAATACTTAAAGGTTGAAAGAGACAAGTAAAACACACATCTATAAACAAAGAAAACTAGGAGCGACAATGTGTCGTGCAAGAAGCCGTAACCACCGGATTTAAAAACCTTCAATAACATAGCCTTTAATGGAGCCCGACTTAGACGAAATTTTCAGTTATATTGAAGGATTTAGGAAAAGGCAGATAATGCTATACAAAAATCAGCAAAAGTTTTAGGAAAACAAGTTGCACAACCGTAGCCAACAACAGTGTCGTTGAAGGTTCACCCATAACGCCGGATTCAAATAGTGAAATATAGATCCACACAGCCTTAGAAGAAGACTTCATCTAAATAAATTTCAGTTGTATTCGTGGTTTAATCAAGAAAAAGACCTCCAGTAAGACTAAAACTCGACAGATACTCTTAACTAGACAATCTAAATAAATTTCAGTTGTATTCGTGGTTTAATCAAGAAAAAGACCTCCAGTAAGACTAAAACTCGACAGATACTCTTAACTAGACAAGAAAAACCTTGTGTATTGACTAGCACCAAGTCACATACTATTGACACAACCACCTTGAACCAGAGCTGTATTTTCAGTTCTTTCGAGAGGGAGCTCAAGAAAAATAACATGATGAAGAAGAAATCTGCAACCGACATTTGAGAGGAAGCCAAAGCAAACGAAATGTAATGACGCAGAAATGTGCAAGTAGTTGTGTGTGCAAAGAGGAGATTGATCGATTGTTAAACATATGGCAACTTCTTATAGGGGTTCTACAGACAAGGCCTCTAAAGAGACCTCCCCATAAAGAACATCTAGAACATCTTTGATGTAATTAAGGATAATGTTGGCGAAAATATTCATATAGTGGGGAGTTGGGTTTCCTTGGGCGTGCAATGTGCCAAGGGACGACTCCAACCAAGGGGACTTTTGCTGAAAGTCAAAGGACAAATGGTTTGATAAAGAGTTTAGGGAAATACTTGGGCGCTCCATTGACAAAGGGAAAATCAACTAAGGCATGGGGAGTGCACTTAGGAAAATCAGCTTGATTCACCAAAAGGGTGTGTGCACCCAAGACGACGAGTCGATTCGATGGATGGGGCCCACCAACATGAGGGGCACATTGGTCCCAAGGGGCATGCCGGTTGACAAGCACATAGGTTCATTTGGGTGATCGGGTTCGTGAAGGGGCACGACGATTCGTTTGGACATGGGCTCACCAAGGGGCACGATACCCCCAAAGGGCGCAATGGTTCGCAATGGTGACATTTGGAGAGCTTATAAGAGAAGAAGGGCACACAACCAAAGAAGACAAGAGGTTTTACTAGATAAAGAGACAAAGAGTGCTCCACGATTCTGACGCAATCGAAGAGGAGAAGCTCTCTCAAGGAGCCAAGTCACTTCACTCTGGGAGGACTTGCGCTGCCTTTAGGAGGAGAGTTCAACAAACAGAGCTGGGCGAATTTCTCTTGGGCAGATTTTGACTAAGTTTGGAAACACGTGTTGTGGAGGCATGCGTGAAACAAAACCAAAATCTATGAAGTTTGTGGAAACAAAGGGGCAGAGTCTGCGGAAACGAAGAGGCAACAAGTTTGAGGTGCACCAAAGGTGGCAACAAAGATGGTTGTGATAGAGAGTCTTGTGGTGAAGTATATGTTCATGAGTGTCTTGGTGAGTTGAGATGGGTCGTTTGAATTTTTCGAAGTCGTAAACCAACCTGGTTGTGTTCATGTTGTAACTGTTCTTCTATAGAAAAGACTTAGCCGAGTGTTATACAAAGTTCGTGTCACCCACACTATATATATGCTTCTCTTTCATTTGTTCCATTGTTGAGTTTTTTGTTCATGGATGTATGCTTAAAAATGACTATGTGTTAAAGCAATTAACGAATGTTTGAGTATACAATTGTTGCACTAGATTAGGAGTGTGACTCATTGGTAGCGTATAACCAAGTATGGGTATGCTCTAGGTGAAGAGGTTAGTTCAGAAAAAGTAACCTTGGTGTTTCCAAGCAACCAAACATGAAACGTTGCAATGCCATGCGCCCTTAAGAGGTGGACGATGGTAATGCACATTGTGAAATGTGAGAAGAATGACCACAAGGGAAACTAGAATATTTTGAGAGATTGTAAGAGAAGAAGGGCACACAACCAAAGAAGACAAGAGGTTTTGCTAGATAAAGAGATAGGGAGTGCTTCGTGATTCTGAGGCAGTCGTAGAGGAAAAGCTCTTCCAAGGAGCAGAGTCACTTAACTCTCAGAGGACTTGCGCTGCCTTTAGGAGGAGGGTTCAACAAACAGAGATGGACAAATTTCTCTTGGGCAGATTTTGGCTAAGTTTGGAAACACAGGTTGTGGACGCATGCGTGAAACAAAACCAAAATCTATGAAGTTTGTGGAAACAAAGAGGAAAAGTCTGCAGAAACCAAGAGGCAACAAGTCTATGGTTGGAGACACGTCTGAGGTGCACCAGAGGTGGCAACAAATATGGTTGAAACAAAGAGTCTTGTGGTGAAGGATTTGGTCATGAGTGTCTTCATGAGGTGAGGTGAGTCGTTTGGCTTTGTCGAAGTTGTAAACCGAGCTGGTTGTGCTCATGTTGTAGCTATTCTTCTATAGAAAAGACTTAGTCGAGTGTTATACAAAGTTTGTGTCACTCACACTATATATATGTTTCTCTTTCATTTGTTCCATTGTTGAGTTTTTTGTTCATGGATGTATGCTTAAAAATGACTATGAGTTAAAGCAATTAACGAATGTTTGAGTATACAATTGTTGCACTAGAGTAGGAGTGTGACTCGTCGATAGCGTACAACAGAGTATGGGTATGCTCTGGATGAAGTAGTTAGTTCATACAAAGTAACTTTGGTGTTTCCAAGCAGCTAAACATGAAACGTTGCAGTGCCACACGCCCTTAAGAGGTGCACCATGGTAACGCACATTGTGGGGATGTGAGAACAATGACCACAAGGGAAACTAGATTTTTTTGAGATACTATCTAAGCTAGATATGTATTTTGGTATGAGAGTAAGATCTAAAACCGTTTTTCATTGGCTAAGAGTTCATCTTCTTCGAATATGATAATTTTCCTCATTGACAAATAGTAGTCAATAAATATTGTCCTCAGTGTGTATTGACAAATCATCAATGACATTATATTTATGATGTTATACTAAAATAGATTAAATTTGAAATTCACATTATATCCAAAATCACGAACTACTCAAGCGGGGATGGCATAATGATGCCAAGTCTTGGCTAAATCATTAAGAAGTTATTACATCGATGATATTAAAAATATTGTACAAGATTAAATTTAATGGAAATTTATGGTGTGAAAGCATTAGAGAATAAAATGAAACAAAGATATTATAAGGAGGTGGTTAACCCTAACCTTGAAGATCAAAAGTATTGCCCAACATAAAGAAGAGAATCACTATTGCTAAAATAAGAATTAATTCTCATGACAGGAAAGAATCTGCGACCAAAAGGATTGAAGATAAAAAACTAGTGTAGGAAAGAATCTGTTTTAGAATCGTGTTTAAGAATTAATGTGTAATGATAAAAAAATATTTAATAGTAGATAATGTAGGAAACAAACCATACCTGTAAATGTGTTGCATAGAAGTTTATCCAAGAAAAACCCTCTTAGGCCATAAAACCTAGCAAACAATAATAAAATGGAGTAGGCTAACTCAGGAGCAATCTTCCCTCCCGAGTAGCTTTACGGCAGTGGCTTTCCGGTGAGGCGAGCATGGTCGTACAACACGTGTTCCCATATGCTACATTCGCACTTCCATGCATCCAACCAACTACTATGCATCCATGCTCCAACTTTTCGACTCTGACCGATCCTCCCGTGGTTGACGGTGTAATACAAAACATGGTGAACAGTAAACGCCGTGAGAAGCCATTTCGAATTCTGTGAACGCCCCTCCGCGCCCATTTTCAAATTTGAATTTCAAATTTGAAATGAGTTGAATGGACGCACTATACATTATTCCCTCCACGCCCCATTTTTTAATTTGAAATGCGCTGGGATTTTTCCCCTGGGACGAATGCTCTCACAACGCCAAACAGAGCTCAGCGATCTCCTGCAGGATCTTTGCAATCCACGAGAGGCGGACATTTTGTTTGTGAAGCTGCTCGAGTCAATGAAGGAATGTCTTGATAAAAGTGTGATTGAGGGAGACTTCAAGCAGTTCTACGATGACCGGGGGATGCACTGCATGATTCAGATGCTGTAGATGTTTGCTACAACACCTGTTCCATGGGTGGGTGTAAAGTTTCGGAGATGTTGGAGAAGGTCAATGGCGTTCGCTTTTCAACTTCTTATTCCCTCCAGTATTTTTGAGCTTGTTGCAGATGCTCGTGGACCAGATCACTGAGAGGAGCTTAGAGTTGGTCTATATGGTATGTAAATACATGGAAAATGTCATATTGCAAGTCATTGACTTTTATTGCCAGTGCTATCCACATGGAAACATACTGCAATCCACATGGAAACATACTGCAGTCTGCTCACATACAAGTTCCAGTTCATGAATGATTTATAATGGGCAGTTTTCAATGTATAATCGCTTAGTATGAATGTATATCAGTCAGGCACCTTGATACTCTGAACGCACTCAGAAGCTTATTGAGGAATTGAAAGATATGTTCAATTCAATTTCGGTGGAAGATGGAGTATTAATCACTCCCCTCAACGATCTCCTTTCACCCCTTTCCATAATGGAATCGATAGGAATTTCAAAATTGCCCTAAAATCAGCCCTGTATTATGTTTACTGAACTAGTTATTATTATTATTTTATATAAAATAGGGTATTACTAAAGCTTTATCACAGAAAATGGAAATTATTAATATCCATCATTCGTTTCCAGAAAAAATCAAAATGAAATAATATGATTAATAGAAGTTCATCAGCATAGGTTCAAACTAATATTTTCAAGAGCTATCCTTGTATTCTAACAATGATAATTCAACATCAATTTTATAATATTCATTGTTTTCTTATTTCAACGTCAATTTTATAATTTCACTTGTAATCGTCAGTTTGAAGTTTTGCATGCAACCACAAGTGTTTATAAAATTATTTTCCTATAAATTAGTCTCCGACGTTTACCTCTATTAYTGGTAAAAGACCGACCTTTTGAGATTTTACATGCAMCARCAAGTGTTGCAAAACTATTCCTGTATTGGAGTAATGCTGAATTATCAGAGGGTTGCAGCTAAGTGTAATGCATAAAATAAATTGTTGCTCGTACTACTTGGACAGTCTTCTTTAGAAATGTGCAGGGTTTCATGTTTTCTATTTTATATATATATATATATATATATATATTTTTTTTTTTTTCTTAACATAATTAGTGTGCTTTCTTGATTAATTAAGGTTTCTAAATTAGTGTGCTTTCTTGATTAATTAAGGTTTCTATAACATATAGAACAAAACAATTTGCCAAAAAATTGGGGATGTGAAAATGATGAGCTTGTCTATCAAAATACCATTTTTTATTTATTTTAACTATTTGTTTTTGTTGCCATGCACGGAAAAACGCTGCAGAGTAGTATGGTCGAAATAATGCTTAGAGTACAAGTAATTCTTTATGTACTTTCGGAGAGAAGTATATATAAACTTCATGGTAATTGCAGGAATCTGAAATTGGGATCGACTTATTGTCGAGTTTTGTTTTATTGTATTATGATCTAAATTTGTAAGATATAACTATAGATCTACATTTTTTGGTTGTGGAAAAAAATTTACTGTTTGAGATTTTTATCATTCTATTTATATTATATGGATTGCTACATTATCTTTAAAGAGTTTTATAAGAAATTAGAAAAAATAATACTCATTTTTAATTTTATAAATTATATTATTAAAATTAAAAGCAATACATATTCAATGATCATTTCAGTTTTAATTTTATAAATTATATGATTAAAATTAAAAGAAATACACCATATTCAATGATCATTTCAGTTTTAATTTTATAAATTATATGATTAAAATTAAAAGAAATACACCATATTCAATKATCATTTTAGTTTTAATTTTATAAATTATATTATTAAAATTAAAAKAAATACACCATATTCAATGRTCATTTAAGTTTTAATTTTATAAATTATATTATTAAAATTAAAAGCAATACACCATATTCAATGATCATTTTAGGAGTTAGTCGTCCACCCATTAGGAATATAGCTATGATTATATGCTTAATGATTAAGCACAAGATAATTATTCAAATTCCAATCAAAGTCACTTGTTATTTAAGAGGGTGACAAAAATATATTATTTTTTGACTAAACCAATAGAAAATGAAATAGGCCACTCCCGAGAATATTGATACTATTGAACAAATCTATCACATATAAATTTAATGAGAAATTTTGGTGTAATGAAGAAATAGAGAATACTAAAACAAGAGATTATTAACTCTAAGTCAGATGTAGCTTTCTGCTATAGCTAGCTTAAAAAAGAAAATCAGCATTACTAAAATAACAATGAACTTGACTAATTTCATATTAACTTTTTGAGATGAAAGTGGGGATGGAAAACCCCTTTCCTACATATGCCTATATTAAATATCGGTTTCAAAATATTTATAGAATCACTGATCTTCTTAACTTATTAACTCATTGAAACAAAAAATATTTGGAAAAACGTATTGCCAGAAATTACAGCACCAAGGTAAAACGTATTGCCAGAATGATTTACAAGAACAGAAAGGTAATGCACTCAACGAAACAACAATAAGACTTGGGCATCAGTGAGGTAAATGTTTTCGGGGACTCGCAGGTCATCATTAAATCCATAGTGACCAATTCTGCCCCGTCAGATTTGCGCTTTGCAAGAATGATCTTTAGAATCAAAGTCCTGGAAAAATCCTTGCAGAAATCGAATTTTTTCCATGTGCTGAGAACGAACAATAAGGAAGCGGATTTGGAAGCAAATAAAGTAGTCCTCCTTTCTTCCGTATCCATTCTGATGCAGGAACATCTCTCCACTTCATCCAGCCAGCTAGCCAGCCATGTCAGCGCATGCATTCAAGGATGAAGAAAGGTGCAACCATCATCTTCAATTTTGAATTTGAATGTAATTAATGTTGTAGGCTGTTGATCCATGGAGTCGTGCCTTTGTGCAGGCATTAGAGTAGGTAGGCCTTTAATGTTTGTAAGGTTGGGATCTAGATCCGATTCTGGACTAGACAACCCATTCAATGTAATTGAATAGGGTAGTTGAGGTAGGAGGGAAGAGCTCGAAGATCCCCCTCAGGTAAAAGATCTTTTAGGATCTCATTTTGTAATAGTCGAGTAGGAGAGTAAGAGAAGAGAAGAGCCGAGACCTTGTTACAGGCCGTGCTCAGGAACACCTTGTACAAACAAGCATTTTCCATTTTAATATAAACAACAATTTTTCCTGCATCTTTTATGTGTTGAATGAATGTTTGTGAGTGTTCTATGTATGATATGAATGTATGTTGTAGATGTATGTTAGGCATTTGCAGGAGTTGGTTTGGTTTCAGTCTTGAGAGGAATTTGAGGCTTCACACCAGGAGGGTGTGACAGAACGCTGCGGGTTCTGATAGTCGTGCACAGAGGGTGCATTTCTGAACTCTGCGGAGTCAAATAGAGGTGTGCCAGGTGGGCACAGAAGTTGAAATCAACAACTCAGAGGAAGACCTTTGAGGTTGCTGAATACCTCAAGAGGCAAGGTTGTGTAGGAGGAACACAGTTGCAGACAGAAATCTCTTAGGAGTTCTGTAAAACTCTGCCAGGTGGGCATTGAGCCAGTGCAAGGAGTGCACAGAGGAAGAACTCTGTTGTGAATTCAACAGAAGAATCAGAATCACTAAGGATTCTGAGAGCTCTACCAAGAGGGAATTGAGCAGGTGCATAAGGTGCACAAGAGAGGATAGAACTGTTGGACGTTCTGTGAGAAGATACTCTGCTAGGCGGGCATTGAGTAGGTGTGCAGATAGGCACATGAGAGAAGAAATCTTTGAGTTCTGTAAATTGAGGAAGAGTCCATTTAAGGATCTTCACAGGGTTGTTGAATAGCCTGCAGGCTCAACAATAGGTTGCTTGAGCAGGAGACTAGCCAGGAGGGCATCCAAATTCTTCATCTGCGGGAGAAGGAAGAAGGATAAAATCCCTTAGGGGTCTGAGTACTTGGAGAGGCTTAGAAGAGATAGCACTTTAGTCTGTGAAGACTCTACAGGAGTGCAGACATCAAAATCCTTTGAGGATTCGAGAAAATAAGCTCAGGAGGAACAACGTCATTGAGAGCGCAGGAGAGGACTCAGATTTTGGAGCTCGCAGAGGAAAGGAAAAGGTCGAGGCCTTTAGTCTTGGAGAAATCTTCCAAGCATCGGAAGAAAGCGCCAAAGATCGGGAGGCGCAACAGCTGCCGTCAGATCTGCCGAAAGGATCTGGACTGTTGAGAGTTTCACGTCCAGGAAGCAGTAGGAGGAGCGCACAAGGGGGACGAATCTGGACCATCGGATCTTTCTTAGAATACCCATCAGCCGTCAGATCTGACCGGAGTTGAGAGGGAGTTAAGCCTTCGTGAACAGGGGAGTGAAGTCCCGACAGGAATTTGTCATCGGGATTTCAGAAGTCGAGATATCGGAAGTCCTGAGGACAACAGATCGGGAATCTCCAGGATGAAAACCCTGAAACAGATCTGAGTCGTTCATCAGTTGGGACACGTGGTAGAGATCGGGAGTCGTCGGCATTTCCGAGTTCAAAACTTCGGGGATCAAAAGGACAAGATGTCGGGACATTTTGGCATTTGATTTCACAAAATCACGAAATGGATGTGGACCATCCATCTTGAAGGGACGTGTGGCAGAAATCGAGGCCTTCGGGAAAAATCCTGATAGGAAAGTCCATCGGGATATCGGGGTTCGGCGTTTCGCGAATCCTGAAGACGAGACGTCCGGAGAATTTTAAATCACGAAATCACGAAATGATCGAGGACCGTCCATCATAGGAAGACGCGTGGCATAAATCCAAGAATTTGGGAAAACTCCCGATAGGAGAGTCCATCGGCATATCGAGATTTGGCGTTTCGCGAATCCTGAGGACAAGAAGTATGCGCATTTCGGAAACGCGAAGTCTGAAACCTCGACAAGGTGGAAACCTCCGCTATGGGGCTAGTTGACGTCACTTCGGCACATCGGAGGTCGGGAGTGCAAAGGAGCAGCAATGAGGAGGAGTCTCGCATCAGAAGAACCCGAAACGTGAAATCCCGAAGGGGGTTTCCTAGCTGACGTCATATCGTGAAATCAAGATTCGGAGGATCGGGAATCCTGAGGAAAAAGCGTCCATGCATTTCGGCATTTGAATGCCCGAAATCGCGAAAGACATATGACTGCAGTCATATGGAATAGTGGTCACATGGACCAGAAGATAGCCATGGGGGCTAAACGTTGTTGAAGCCGTTTCGGCATTTCGGAATTTCGGTGATCGGGGAATCGAGAGAACAAGGGTTCTCATGACATCGGGAATCAGGAAACCCCGCAGCCCGAAATCACATTTCCTGTGGGGAAATTGTTCATGGTCGTGTTTGGGGCCGTGAGGGAAAAGGAAGGACCTGTGGATCAGATTTTAACAGAGATTCCAGTGGGAATCGAAAGAGCCGCTTCGGCCCACGAACTAGATAGAATGATCATGTGAGCGGACGTAGTCAACATTTGCATCACATTCAAAGAGACATAGATGAATCTTGGGATCCAATTCCTTAACCCTCTACTTACCATGTTCTATTGCATCCTTTTGAAGCAATTTGCTTGTATTCACAAGCTTGGCCAAATCATGGAAATTGATACCATTGTTGCATGTAAGATGAACTAGAATATTAGCATAAGCGCCATGATCCTCCTAATAGGAGAGGTAATCTAGGCGCATATACGAAAGCGTGTATATACGAAAGGTGCATATACAGAAGCATGCATATACAGAAGGGTGCATATACGGAAGCTCTCATATACGGAAGCTGGTGCATATACGGAAGCTGGTGCATATATGGAAGCGCGCATATACAGAAGCTGCTGCATATATGGAAGCGCTCATATACAGATGCTGCATATACGGATGACGCGAGAATATACAAAAGTGTGTATATAAGGAAGGTGCATATATGGAAGCGTGCATATACAGAAGCATACATATACGGAAGCGTGCATATACGAAAGCTGTGCATATACGGAAGCTGCGCATATATGAAAGCTGGTGCACATACGGAAGCTGACATATACGGAAACGCGCATATATGGAAGCGTGCATATACGGAAGCTGGTGCATATACGGAAGCGCGCATATACGGAAGCGTGCATATACAGAAGCACACATATACGGAAGTGTGCAT
>ML786506.1:585282-605386 GCA_009831015.1 Picea engelmannii | reverse complement strand
ATGCATGCTGTAACCGTCCAAAGGATTTTTGTTACATTATTGTCCTCCATTAAAATTATATTTCATTCCATGCATTCATGTTACTGTTATCAGCACCAATGTTCGCACCAACGTTTCGTTCCAGCTCCCATGCTCCTTGGAACGGGGAAACGCCCGAACAGATTTCTTTGAAGCCCGGAGCGATTATCTTTCAACATTGGTTTTTATACATCCCTTTCTTACAGAGTGATGTATAAAAACGAAATTACAGAGTAACCCTTTGACAAAACAATGAAACTCCTTGCCCAACATACTGTGGAATTTGTAGAGGAATTTGCAGGCCTGCGTCCCAGTTCTGACGCAAAATAGCCCAGCAGACCGAGTTTAAGGCGTCTGGTGGAGTTTCTGGAGCTGGCTTGCAATCCTATGAAGCAACCATACCACTGGAAAATTGGCTGAATGTGACTTGTCCGAATTGTAGAGGAAAAGGGAAAAACGAAATTACAGGGGCGAAATACATATGGCAGAGACTAAGCATGTCTGGAGCCGGTCGTTACTGGCTAGCTCAAAAAATAAGAAACAAACCGCAACTTCGGGTATTCATCGAGCGCCCTAGGCGGGACTTTCAAAATTCATCTTGGCGGAAGATTCAAATTCAAATCTTAACGCGCCCTTTAATAAATTCAAACGATACACAACGCACCTTAATGGTCGTCCATCCACATCGTATGTATGCACATTCTGATGGCGATTGTGATGGAATGGGAGTATGGGCACATGCGATTGTGATGGAATGGGAGTATGTATGGGCATACCCGGTCTGTCAGAGATACCCGCACGGTACATCAAGCAGGAGTCCCAATGATTGGGCTCCTGCATGGTGGATAGCCACAGCCGCTTATTACAGGGTCACGAACGTTGTCAGACCTCATTTTACCACAAATCCAATCGTGTGACGAGAAAATCGATTGAGTGACTGAGCTAAATAAGCTCAGGAATCGGTGTACTACTCGGCAAATGTGCATCAGAGCCATGAAATCCTGACCATATTGCACATACTCGGTTTGTTACATACCTGACAGCCTTGTCGCCCTAATCGCTATCAAGAGAACCAAGTTGTTTGAGCTATTTTCTTCGGAATGAATGTGCACTGCATGTGCCAAATGCACCTAGACGGCTTTTCAGTGATGCTTTTCACAGCTTATTTGATTGGCCAAGCATTGTCTATTTCCACAGTTGGACTTCCAGTTAAGAATTACAAAATTGTCAAAGGTTTTGCACCTACCTAAGAGATTGCTTGAAAAAAAAATTAAGAGTCCCTTTTCCATATAAGAGATTGCTTGAAAAAATTTTTAACGATGAGTCTCTTAACAATGACAAGGGACTAATAATAACAATGTTGAACTCTGTAGCCATTGTCCATACCATTGTTGATGCTTTGAATATTTCAACTGTGAATCTCGTCACATACTACCGAGACACGATGGATATGGACACCCCGCCATAAATATCTGAGAAGACGCGCTGGAAGTGGATATCGAGAAATAGAGACTTCGAATGTCAGAGACAGTTGCAGTCTAAGTAAATAGAAAGCAGAAAAGAAAATTATTGTTTGCAGTCGGTACTCGAAATTGAATATTTCCCCACTGAATTCTGTCACTTTACCTAAAAACTTTACCTAGATTTCTTCGTGCCATTAAAATCTTGAGCTACTGCCGAGACACGATGGATTTAAAATCTTGAGCTACTGCCAAGACAAGATGGATATTGACAACACCGTCGTAAATATCCGATGTGATGGAAGTGGATATCCGATGTGATGGAAGTGGATATGTAGACATAGAAATTAAATACCGAATTAGATGCTCGTCCGCAGTTATGCAATAAGGGGTTTAACTTTTTCATCAATCATAATTTTAAAAAATGGTTTAATTTAAAAAAATAAAAAAAATTAATATAATAATGGTATAGTGTGGAAAATTGTTTAAATTTATAGTCAAATTACTACTTAGTCAATAAAATTAATAACAAACTCATTGTTATAGTCATGTTTGGACTAATAATGAGACGTTAAGCTGCAAACTAGTAAAAGTATTCAAATCAAAGTATTAAAGTTATAGATTTTTTTTAAATATTTTTTAAAAATATACATATTATGAGTAGGTCAACATGTGTGAGTATTAAGAGATAAAAAAACATCCATTTGGTATTCAAAGGTCAACTTAGTAGTCAAATTGTTAAAGGTATGACATTGTTATACAAACTATGCCTTTAGACAATATCTCCATCACCAAAATGATATTTTGAGACATTTGAAGTCTTAAATAATTGAAGAAAAAATGATGTTTAAGAGGTCAAACATGCTATTAAAGTTTTTAGAATCCAAATCATCAAATTAGTATTTTCGTTTAAAATGGGCAAAGTCATTATACTCCAAAATGTATCATATGAATGAATAATTATATATGACAATTTTAGATTATTTTCTAATATAATGTGATTATATAACTATCGTTTTATTACATAATTACATTATAGTAATGGTGTTGACACATGTATTAATTTATTCATTCATAATAAATATGTAGCTATCAGCTCATACCATCATTTAACAATTCAACAACTCATTTTCAATCAATCTTACTAATAAGCTTCCAATGTTATTACAATGTACATTCATAACCTATGACTATTTTTTTTGTCTTTTTTAACAAATCCAAGAGTGGAGGCAAAGATAAAAAAGA
This sequence comes from Picea engelmannii, assembly GCA_009831015.1. Classification (NCBI taxonomy): domain Eukaryota; kingdom Viridiplantae; phylum Streptophyta; class Pinopsida; order Pinales; family Pinaceae; genus Picea; species Picea engelmannii. The sequence goes on along the minus strand of ML786506.1, from coordinate 602,663 downwards.
AAATGTCATTATGGCAAGTGTGGGATTCAAATACATGAAGTATGTAAGCTAATTGCTATGTGAATTCTCATATTCACAAGAATGGGCAATGCTCATAACACATGAAGTCAAGTGACGATTCATGAAAACAAGATATATAAGCTTCTTTGGGAAGATTTCATTAAGTGACACACAAAATAATGCATATATCAATATCCTAGTAGAATATTTATTTAGGTGTGAGTTATATAATGGATTCAATGTTGTTAAAGGGTACACTCTAGAAGGATACACCATATTAGAGAATATCTTAGAACCAACTAGAATAGAGATGATTTTAGGGCTCTTATAAATACGAGGACCGAACATGGAAGAAAGTGATACCAACATATCAACGGTCTACGTCCAATTTATTTGCAATTGATTTGTGAGCTTTTGAAGAGTTAGTATCACAATACGACTTGCAACACAACAAAAGAAAATCCATTTGGCATCAATTATATTCGAAATAGTAATCAAACAATAAGGTTCATTCATAACTTTACATTTCAAGATGTTAGACTTTTATATTAAAAGATATATGAATTGCAATCAAAGAAATTTGAAATAGTAATAACTAAAAATGTTAGACTTTTATATTAAAATATAGGAGTAGGTTAACTCGAGAGCAATCTTCCCTCCTGAATTCTCCTTTTTAGGCAAAAAAAGGGGCATGAATCTGGCCAGATTTCCAGGCGTAGTCTAAGTTTCACATGGATCAAAGTTCGATGCATTTCAAAAATTTATCCTGAGGGTTTTGCCCCATTTTAAAGCAACCGAGATGCTCAGAAAATCGATCTGAGTTCTGTATTGGCAGGAAATTTAAAAACGGGCCGGCGGAAAAAGAGTCGTAAAAGTAACTCGGGAGGGAAGATTGCTCCCGAGTTAGCCCTCCGAATTTTCCCTTTCTTATTTTTAACATTTTTTTTGTCTGAATTATCAATTTTTTGTCCCGACTATCAAAAACAACGCCCTGGAACATGGAGGATTCATCTTCGTCAAAATTTTCGGTAACAGATATGTCCATTGGATGGCTATGGTGGATGGCATCTCCGGGATGATCAAGGAAGTGGATCATGGTATTCAGATCAATGTCAAGTTCCATGTTCTCACTCTGGATTTTCGGCTCTTCCTCCTGTCTCACATTTTTTTCTCTCTTATTCTCTATTGGAAGCTTATGAGAACTATCAATTTTAGAGTGAGGAGAGTCGCCACTGTCTCTATTTTTGGGTAGGTGTTTATTTACAAAACAATCGTTGAGGCCAAGTGTTTGTGAATTTTGTCTAAAAATATCATAGGGTTTGAATCCTCTTATGTATTCAACATATCTCAGGTTGGAGATGCTAGAATGTGTTGAGAAATCATCAATTTTGTTGACATTTTTCAACATGAACTCCCCTATTTTCCAAGGCAGAGGAATGAACTGCTTTTTTTTCTTCCTTTAGAACAGATGGAACCAGTAGTTGTATTGACATGCTACTTCTACAACAAACATTATGTCCGTAATGTGACATGGAAGAAGAGAAGGTTGTTCCATGGAGCCAAAAATTCTTATGACAGTGTAATTATCCAAATGTTCGAGTGTCCCCTTCTTGTCAAAAAAACTAGTTGCGTGTTTAGATATGCGAGGAGCATCTTCTCCTAATAAAAAAACTTTGAAAACAGACAGGAAGCCATTAAAAACCTCATAAAAACAATGGAAAGCCTTGTGCTTCCACAAGGCCTGGTACCAGAACGTTACTGGGTGGAATTCATAGTTGACATTCTTGAACAAAGACAGTTGCGGAAATCGACACGAATGTGCTATTGCAAAAACTGAATAGGATGACATATAAAATTTCTTTTCCCTTTTGTAGCTTCACAATTGGGAAGAGATTTCATGGGAAATTAACCTGCCCCAATAAAAAATGGCTTGTTTATTGACTGTGAAATACAAAATACAAAGAGCCATGTGAGAAATAGTAGTTGTGGACTCATGTCCCGTTATTCTTGTAAACAACCAGGCAATTTCTCGAAATGGATTTCTAAATGAACTAGCCTGGATGCTTGTAATATCTTCACGAACTAGATTTGGGTTTTCCAGAAAAAGGGGCAAGAGGTCCAATCTGTTATTATTCTTTGCTAGGAACTGTTTGCAATCTTCTCCTCTAAACATCAATGTTGGCTCCGACAATTTTAGCATCTGGCAGAAGACCTGAGGTGACAAAGCAACAGAAGAGCGGTCCTGCAGTCGAATAATTCTTTTCTCTGCAATAAATTTATCGGCGCACCAAGAGACCAAGTCCTTATAGTAAAAAACCTTAGGGACATAACCTGCATGAGAAATCTTGGAGGTCCAAATTACTTGGTTCTCTGCGGCAGAGGTTGAGTAATAAGAAAATGCTCCGGAGAAGTGGAAGTTCTGGTCCTCGCGCCCTAAGATGTTCACTATATCTCCACAAAACTATTGTCAAGTTGATGCCATAGGTTTATGATAAACTTGCTTTGCTGCAAATGATGGTTTAAATCAATAGTAAGAGCCGATGATGTAACTTTTTCGGTAAATCTTGGTTAAATGCTTATGAATGGGAAAGATCCTTGAGCCTTTCGTTGATTAATGACAATCTGTAATAGTGGTGCATGATGAACTGTTAGCAATAAAGTTTATTTATTTCATATTTAGTAATGCGAAGGTGGAGGATATGACGAAGAGAAATTAAGGAATGGAGGTTTCGTGAACATGTGAAGGCCATGCCGTGTGAACGAGATTTCGTGATTTTGAAATGAACACTCGAAATGGATAATACAATCCCCCCACAAATTTTGGTTTAATGCGCATCAATACGAGATGTCCTTGAGCCTTTCGCCCATCAATGACAATCTATACGCTTTCTGCATGAGGACCTGTTAGAATTAAGTGCCAGTAATTCCATATTTAGAAACAAGATATGTATATATATATATATATATATTCTTTTATTATAGACAAGTGCGAAGGTGATGGAGACGACGGAGAGCAAGGAAAGAATGGCAAGCTCTGAAAAGCGGTCGGATGGGATTCAAAAAAGGGTTACGGGGATAGTCAGGACAACTGAGTCTTGCACGGTCAAATTTCATGTTTCAAAATTTTTGAGTGCAAAATGTGTAAAATGGAAGAGATCACGATGGGCCAGTTCAGCAGTAGGTTTGTATATTTGCGAAATTTTGACAAAGTGGCTAAGTATGGAATAGGGAAATTGATAATTGCATGTGTAGCAATAAGATCTTATATATAATTGCCAGCTGCTAATTGCAAAGGTGTGCGGGCATAGGAAACAACGACTAGGAACTGAATATTTCTTCAACCCTCCAAACCGACTATCCGCCAAAGAAATTTGAATAAATGGAGAAGTATGGAAAGCGGATGGACATGATTCAAAATCGGGTGACAATAGTTCCACTAAATATGTGAGGACCCGACGGTTAAATTGTATTTCTCAAAAAATTTCAATGCAAAAATGTGCACCACGGAAGAGGGCATGATAGGTGGACTTTAATACGGAAGAGGGTATGATCTAAGAACGGTTTCAAATTTGTATATCTCGGAAGTGACGGTACTGTTCGCAGGCCATGGAACAACAAAAGTCCAATGTAGAGACCGCCTAGAGGGAATTCACGATTGGAGAATTTTCTGGGTATGGAATGGGGAAGTGTTCAGTTGGTGTCGTGATAAAAGAGCATGAGTGCAACTGAGAACCCAAAAGACCGTCCACACGCTGAGAAATGTTGACCTGAGCAACGCGTAAGCCCATCTGTCAATTTGTATATCATGGAACATTGGGTGCCAGTTCCGGGATAGGGAACAATAGAGGGTCAATTTAAATAGAGGGGAAGCAGTCATTGGAAACGTGTGAATCCGTGAAGCTGCGGAGCAAGGCATTTTTGGGAGAAAAATGATTTAGTAACCAGGAAGAGAAACTAGACGGAATAAAAGAGTGGGAAAATAGAAAGGCGGAAGGCAGTTATTGTAAGTGCGAATTGGTTTCAAAAAAGCCCCATTGTTGCAAAACCATGATGTTCTACTAATTGTCAACAAATGCGTTGTTGAAGATTAGATTTTATTGCAATGTGTGTGTGTAACTATGTTCTTGATACATTCTTCCATGACTGTAACATATTAACTTAACTACTAAACTTCATTTTCTACTAATTGTCAGCAAATGCTTTGTTGAAGATTAGATTTTAATGGAACGTGTAAGTGTAATTGTGTTCTTCATACACTCCTCCATGAGTGCAACATATTAATTCAAGTATTAAACTTCTTTCATTATGGGTTGTTAGCATTAAAACTTAATAATTTCATGTCTAGAAACAAGAATAATGATTTTGTTGCAACATTGTACATTGGTATTGCTATGTTCTATTTGCATTACAAATACAATTGAATGTTGGTTTGAAATTATGTAATCCATTTTTTGTTTGCATAAAGAATTGGTGGATTCACACAGTGCATTGGCATATAATTGTTAGATGTTCCATCTTAGAAAAGATAAGCTAAGTAAACACAATATCGAAGAAGTACGAGAGCACTAAACCATGCCAATTAGAACATGTGCTAAGCCCATAAAGGAGACAGTAATGAAGAGTCGAAGGAAAATATTTTTTAATAGCAAATGCATTTAAAAAAAAAAAAAAAACACAGAGTATTGTACATCTATCCTTATAAATTGGACCTCGTTCTTCGGGCCAAAACATTGAAGGTATCTGCGACAAACACAGGCACGGGATCTGTTGTATGCAAGATCTTTGCAGTTTTCTCCTCGATGAATCATCTTGTGCTGAAATTGATATTTTTCACAAGCTTCCCCTGAGGAAGAAGATGAAAATGGTTGCATGACAAGTGGAATAGCCCTTAGCTGAAACTGCCTCTGCATAGTCAAAAACAATTCAGTAGCACAACTTGCATGTGCAATTCCAGAGGCCCAAATTAGTCCATTTTGGGAAGAAGGAAATGACTAGTAGGAAAATTCCTTACAACAACGAGAGTTTTGGACCTGATTCCCGAAGATGTTGATCAATAATGTTTTGGCTTGAAATATATATCTCAAAGAATCAACATATCATTGCTTTACAGTGAAACTCTTCTACCCAGAACAAACTAATTTGGCACTCTGGAATTCCTACTTTTGTGCTACAAAGTGGTTGTTCCGTTCACCGTCGGTTTCTTTTCTGAAAATCCTTTTGGTGTTGTCATCACCGCCATCACCAAGCCGAGAAGTTCTGTTCATTATGGTTGATTTCAATTTGGGTGCAAGAGTGGGAAGATTCTTTTTATTTCCATCATCCATTGTCGTATCATCGTCCATCAGATCATCTTCTTCCAACTCAGAATTCATGGCATCAACTTCCGTGATAACCATGAATGCAAGTGGGCAGGTTCTTTGAGCAACCAAGGTTTCCATGGAATTTTTTGGCTTGAAATATATCTCTCGGTGTACCAAGGGACCATCTCATTGTTTGCTCATGGGTGAAGGGAGATGAATAGTAAGAATATTCCCTGGAATAGTCGAACCTCTTGCCATTATGCCCCAATGTGTTTATTGTGTGTGGAGAGAACTGCTACTAGAAGTTATTAAGAATTTTTTTTTGCTCGAGATGATGTTTGAAATGAAAATCGAGGAGGGATAATATAACCCTCTACAAATTATGGTTTAATGTGTATCAATGGAATATGTCCTCGAGCCTTTTTTTGACCAATGAAAGTTTCCAGGGTTCGTGCAAAATGAGTTGTCACCATCACAGCTCACTAATTTCACAATTAGAAAAAAGTGTGAAGGTGGAAGTGATGGAAAAAAGAGATTAAGAATTAGAAATTTCTTAGAAGGACCAACCCGTCTGTGCACAAAAAAAAAAGAGTGCATCTCCTTTCAAATGAATACTTGGAAATGATAACATACTTGTGCACAAATCTTAGTTTAATTCGTCGTAATGACAATTTTTCTCTGGATTTTCGGACATCAATGACAATCTTAACGGTTCCTGCAAGATGGCTACTAGCATTAAATCTTAATTATTGCATATATGGAAACAAGTACGAAGGCAACGGTGATGGAGAAACCGATTCCAAGAAATACCAAAGTATGGAAAGTGGTCAGGCAGGTTACAAAAGAAAAATGACAAAAAACATACCCAGGAGACGTGAAGGGCCGATGGTCATATTGCATCTTAGTGACAGATATTGGCCATCAATTTGTATGTCGCAGAATTTGTAAATTGACAAGCAGACCTGCTGGCTAGATGGCTCAACACTGCACTTTCATTGTTCCATGTCCTTGAAATAGCACTCAGAGTTCCGCGATATACAGATTAACAGATGGAATCAAGGGCTGGAGGGTTCAAGATTGCCATTTTTTACGGATGGAAATCACTATCAATTATCTAACATATCTCAAAACATTATTTTCAATACTAAATTATTAATATTACATATTGATCTTGCATAATTTTATTAGACGAGAAAGTTTGTACAATCTGTTCGGACAAGTTATTTAAAAGTTTTGCAACAAACGAACAATAAAAAATAGACATGTACTTTTATAAAGTATGGACATGATATTTTATAGAATATATGTTGATCCCTCATTCCATACTTAGGCACTTTTTCGATTGCGGGTTCTTGGCCTGGCGGGATGAAAATTGAGCCTCTATTGTTCCATGTCCTACAGATAGCACACACACTTCCGTGATATAAAAATAGACAAGAGGACTTGCGGGTTGGTTGGTTGAACGCTTCACTTTTATTGTCCCGTAGCGATTCCATATTAATTCTATATTTAGCCAGTTTTTTGCATCGGGGGCTCTTGGGCTGGTGGGCAAAAAATCGATCCTCTATTGTTCCGTGCTTTACAAATAGCACCCGCAATTTCGCTATATACAAATTCAGAAGTAGACATGTAGTAAATTATTACTATTTAATATTGATATTGAAAAATTTAATTAGACGAGAAATTTTGTACAATCTGGTTGGCCGAGTGATATAAAAGTATTTCGACAAACGAGAAATACATAGTAAACATGTACTTTTATAAAGTATGGACATGGGCAGTTTTTGGATAGCGGGTTTGCGACCTGAAAATTGAGTATCTATTGTTTTGTGTCCTACAAATAGCACCTACACTTCCGCGATATAAAAATTGGCTAGCAGACTTGCGAAGATGACTCTCTATATAAAGTTTGGACATGAGATTTTATAGAGCATATGCGGATCCCTCATTCCATACTTGGGCACTTTTTGGATCGCGGGTTCACGGCCTGGTGGGCTGAAAATAGAGTCTCTATTGTTTTGTGTCCTACAAATAGCACCCAGACTTCCATGATATACAAATTGACAGGAGGACCTACGGGCTGCTTGGCTGAACATTGCATTTTTATTGTTCTAGAAAATATGCAGATCCCTCATTCCATAGTTGGGCACTTTTTGGATCGCAGGTTCGTGGCCTGGTGGGCTGAAAATTGAGTATCTATTGTTTTGTGTCCTACAAATATCACCTAGACTTCCGCGACATACAAATTGATAGGCGGACTTGTAGACATGTGTCTCTATATAAAGTATGGACATGAGATTTTACAGAGCATATGCGGATCCCTCATTCCATACTTAGGCACTTTTTGGATCGTGGGTTCGCGGCCTGGCAGGCTGAAAATAGAGTATCTATTGTTCTATGTCCTACAAATACCACCCAGACTTCTGCGATATAAAAATTGATAGGAGGACTTGTGGGCTTCTTCACTGAACATTTCATTTTTATTGTTCCGTAGTGATCCTGTATTAATTCCATATTTAGCCACTTTTTTTTATCAGGGGCCCTCAGGCTGGTTGGATGAACATTGCACTTTCATTGTTCCATGTCCTCCAAATAACACTCGGACTTCCATGATATGCACATTCACAGATGGACTTGAGGGTTGGAGGGTTCAAATTTGCCATTGTTTAGGGATGGCAATCCCTATCAACTATCCAACATATAAAAAAAATTATTTTCAATACAAAATTATTAATATTACATATTGATATTGCAGAATTTAAGCAGAGGACAAAGTTTGTCCATTTTGGTGGACTAACTGATATAAAAAATTTCGGATAAATGAGAAATACATAGTAAACATGTCCTTCTATAAAGTATGGACATGAGATTTTATACAACATATGTGCATTCCTTATTCCATACTTAGGCCCTTTTTGGATCGCGGGTTCATGGCCTAGCGGGCTGAAAATTGAGGTTTTATTGTTCTGTTCCCTACAAATAGCAGCTAGACTTTCGCGATATGCAAATTGACAGGCGGACTCGGGCTGGTTGGCTGAACATTGCACTTTTATTGTCCCATAACGATCCCGTATGAATTCCATATTTAGCCATTTGTTTTTATCGGGGGCTCTGGGGCTGGTTGGATGAAAATTGGGCCTCTATTGTTCCACGTTGTACAAATAACACTCACAATTCCATGATATACAAATTGACAAGCGGACAAGCGAGTTGGTTGGCTCAACATTGCAGTTTCATTATTCTATGTCCTCCAAATAGCACTTGTAGTTCTGTGATATACAAATTGACATATGGACTTGAGGGTTGGCGGGTTCAAGTTTTCCATTGTTTACAGATGCTAATCCCTATAAACTATCTAACATATCTAAAAACATTATTTTCAATACTACATTATTAATATTAAATTTTGATATTGCAGAATTTAATTAGACGATAAAGTTTGTACAATCTAGTCGGGCGACTGATATAAAAGTTTTCCGACAAATGACGAATACATAGTAAACATGTACTTTTAGAAAGTATGGACGAAATTTTATAGAGCATATACGGATCCCTCGTTCCATACTTGGGCACTTTTTGGATCGCGGATTCTCGGCCTGGCGGAGTGAAATTTGAGCCTCTTTTGTTCTGTGTTCTGCAAATATCACCCAGACTTCCGTGATATACAAATTGATAGGTGGAATTGCGGACTCCACGTATGACAAGTTCAAGATTGCAATTGATTAGGGATTCTCGTCCTATCTAACTTTTTCTAAAACCATTATTTTCAAATACTAAATTATTAATATTAACTATTGATATTGTACAAGTGAATTACATTAAAGTATTAAAGGATGTTAAATCGCTTATTTTAAAAAAAATGAAGCAAACAAAAGAAAGGTTTTCTAAAATTCTATCACCGCAAGCATAACAAGGAACAATTTTAATTTTAAGGCCCTCTTGTTCATATTATAGCACAATTGCACTCCACACAGTATATATTCGTCGATTTCAAATTATTCCAGGATATTAATTTTGCCAAGTTCATCGAATAAGAAAAAATGCCAAAACAACGACCAATTTGAATTTTAAGAGCCTCTTGTTGCTATGATAGGATAGTTTCACTTCGCATACTATATATTCGTTGATTTCAAATTATTTCAGAACAATAATTTGACCAAGTTCATCGATCAAGGAAATCTTCTAAAGCAAGCCACATAGTACATTTGTGTCACAGCGCCATAAAAATTTTTAGGTGGATCTACGGGCCAGTTGGCTAAAAAATTCAATTATATTGTTATGTGTCCTCCAAAGAATAGTTGGAGTTCCACGGTATACAAATTGACAGACAAAGCAGATAGCCAAGAACTAGCCATACTTTAAACAGGCCGCAAGCAAGTTCCCAGAAGGTTTCATAGAGCAGAACCCATCGACCTTTGCACCAAACAATTTGATATACAAATAAAAGACATCATCACATTCGCTTTCTCTTGCATCTAGTATATGTAACCAGTAGAAAATAACTGGGAACATGCGATATATGGGGATTACAAAGATATGGGCCAAGTCTAACAAACATTCATCTGGATGTTGAACGAATGTTACAGAGACAGATGAGGTATTTTTGTTTCCTGTCGAAGTTTGATATATATATATATATTCCCCTTCTTCAGCTAATATAAAAAATTTCATTGTCCTCATTCAAGGTGAATTTGTTGTGTATGCGAAGCTGCCGCAACATGTAGACACTGCTTGCCTTTTTCTATAGATATGTTTCATAGGACAACTCTACCAACTCAGGAAGCACATTTTGTAATAGAGGTTGCCTAACTGTACAATGCACATTTGTTTTACTCATGTTTTGGATAAAAAAATTCACGCAGTGTCCATATATATATGGGCATTTTTCACTACACCGCAGATAATCAATCATATCGTCACTTATCAAAGCGGAGGCAGAAGCAACGAAGTTGCATATTGCACATATAGGATCAAAGGGGGTATAGTACACATTGGATGCAACTAAAATACCTTCAAATTGGGAATGAAAGAAAAGGGATTAATACATTGAACAACATAATACACAACTACCCCCCCCACCTCCCCTTTAAAAAAAAAAAAAATTTAACGAGGCGCAAAAAATTGTTGAAGGCTATTTCTATAAGAAAAGTGAGAATGATTTTGCGGATGTATACGCACAATAGTTGTAGACCTAGATAGTTTATTCAGATCCTCTACTATATCTGTTCGCAACTCTATTACAAATGTCGTCTGGGTTATCCAAAAGATCCTTTCTCTAGCATCCCTCTTCTTTGTTATATTTTTGAACAACATAAGTGGAATCTGCCCTGTATGCAATTGTTGTTCCATTGACGAAAACAAATCTGAATATGTATCAAACAATTGTAGCTACAACATGGAACAATGCAATATTTGTGTAACTTATCCGACATACATGCACATGAAAAAGTAAAGGACAAAACTGAATATGAAAAGCGGTACCATTGCCTTGTCGCTGTCGGATTCTCCATCCTTTCTATGGAGAATGTGTTGCGAGAAAATTTTTATCGCCAGTGTGACAACAACCCCAATCGTTCTGATTGGGTAAATATCAGTGCTCTATGCAAGCTGACTGATAGTCGAGTCCGGGACGAAATGATATTCTGAACAAACAACAGGAAATTTTTACACAATGCTTGTTTCATTGAGCGAAATAATTCGATCACAATCACCACATTCATATACTGTTTTGGGCAATATATTAAAATATGTAATGGATATCGCATTACACAGTAATATCTTTTCTGCATGTTTCTGGACAAGTTGTGGAGGAATATTCAGTGTCACTATCATCATGGTGTCCTTGTCTGTCATGTCAGTATGCATAATGGATCTAATTTTGTTTGCCTTGTCCAAGTAGGTGCTATAGACAACCATTATGTCCCTGACGAACACTTGTCCAGTTTGGCAGTTGTTCAAGCCCTCTATTGATAGTACTTTGGATGTCACAACTCTAGACCCAATAACATTTTTTTGAACAGGAAAACTAAAGTGAATGGTAGTGTGCTACAAGTACACACATAGTTTTGATGAACTATGGAGCTAGAGTTTCACAACCACACCTCTTAGTCTGTGGAACATGCAGCACATTCGACATCTTGTTTGTTCTTGTTGATACTTCTTGTGAGCTACAAACCATGTATTGTTGATGACATCAACATATCCTCCATGCCATAAATGAATGTATAACCCAACAAATTTGTTTAGTAAACATAATGAGAGAAGAGCATATGCATCTTTACCTTTTGCCTTGTCGGTCTATCGATGTCTGTGATGACTCGATGCTCATGCCTGTGTCACTAGTCCAACTTTTTCTGATGCAAGCATGTGCAGATTAACATCAAGACTAAACAAGCATATGCATTGTATATTTTCCATCGGAAGGACTAAATAATCATAAAACTATATGTGTCTGGATTTTTTAACTAGAGAAATGTTTAACAGTAAACAGGGAGTGAGTGCAAGGCACTGTGGTCAATCTTTATATCACGGACCCCCAAAATCCAGGGGAATAATCTTCAACCTGCCAGCCTGGCACCCGCAATTGAGAAAGTGGGTAACTATGGAAAAAGGTAGAAGCACGAACACATATGTGAATTTGTTATTCCACCAACCGACGCACGAAGGAATTTTAGGAAAGCACACTAGGCAGATGAATTAGAAAACAAAAGGAATAATAGAAAATGGAAAAAGTAGAAATAGGGAGTGCAGAAAGGCCCACTACTGCAAAGTCATCGTTTTCAAGTCTAATATTATATGCCCCCACCCAGTTTGTATATTTAATTTACCAGCACACTTGGTATACCTTTTAGAAGATTGCACCACATAACCCTCTGCTATTGCACAGAATGATTCATCTCCCTATCCAAGCAACCTATTGTTTCCAAGGCAGCAACACTGAAGATGCAATGGACATGAAGACAAGTTAGTATGAAGACAAACATCTAAAAGAAAGAGAAGCAACATTATTTACCCGCCAAAGAGTCCTTCGTCCTGTCCAACCATTATGTTTTTTTAAATGCAACAATGCAGCGTAAACAAAACGGACATGAACCAACTTAGTATGCAGGAAGGAACACATGTAAGCAAGATAACTTACCATGTAGGAAGGCACACAACTATTTTAACACATATACAGACCATAAATGAAATACAAAACAACTCAATATGAAACAGCAGTACAATCATGCACCTTTCTATATACTCTTGAGCCGATGCAGTCAAGACTCCCTCATTTTCTCTAGGTACTCTTCTTGTTTGAATGTTGGAATGCACAAAATTCAATGAACATCAATGGAAGCTAGTATTCACCGGAGAACAAGCAATATCTACACACAACAAAACTGACTAAACGAACAGTCTAGAAAGGAAGAAACATGAACCTTTGTGCTTCTCTATCCATGGTTGTAAATGTGTAGATTTTTTTTCCCTGGCCAAAATATATTACAAGGCACAAAATATCACGCAAGTGCATGGTCGTAGCTAAATGATTTCTGGTTTTCCCTCACAATTTATCCAGATATGCCCTTTAACCATGTTCTTTATCCTCTACATAGACTATTTTTCCCACGATACAAGTTCTCAGTTTTCCATGGCAAACCACCCAGACATGCTTCCAGACATCAAAATATAATCTTGCAGACTCTTTGTTGCACATATCATATCTCAAGCACAACACAAATTCTATTATGCTCACACCAGTCTATCTAGAGGAGAAAGAACATGCAATGTCATATCCGCACATATAACCATACATGGTTTATAAATGTAGCCTGCATACATATGCTTTATTCCAACAAAAAAACAGTGGATATTGTAACTTCACATGTAATCCTCCAACAATTTTGCATGCAACTATTTTCTTTCATGGCAGGACTGGAGCACCAACAAAATCTCACAGAATAATAGATATCAGCCTCGAAAGACATGGAAAATAACACAACTACATGTCGACTCGTGGGTGGAGGGGCTGAACATTGTAAAGCACCGCAAAAAAAAAACAATAATCCAAAAAAAAGGAAAAAATAAAAGCTTCAACCACCGTCGTTGCACCCCAACCCTACAAATCCAAATCAAACAAAAGAAAACAACAAGGAACAAAGTAGCAAGAAAGCACGAACAAGCCGAACTGCACCCCCAGGGCCCCAAAGAGAAAACCCCATCCAAACAAACAGAACCAACAACCCACGAACCAACAAACCAACAAGAACCACTGAGCCAGTGAACAACATATGTATCTCCAACGATTACGAAACTGCAACCCAAGCACAGAAGGAACCAGAAACATACAATGAACATGCGACTATAAATAAGTAAACATTCTTACTTGCAAACTGCAAACACTGAACAACAAAGAATAACACACAATGAAACTATGGCATTGAAACTTACTCCTAAACGATGAAATTCCGAGCGAAACAACAATAAGCAGCAACCGACAAACCAACGAAGAAGAAGCACTTACAGAACCAGTAAACAATGTATGTAGATTCAACGATTACGAGGATGAAACATACAATGGAAGCAACCAACAAACCAACGAAGAAGAAGCACTCACCGAACCAACAAACAATGTATGTAGCTTCAATGGCAGAACAAGGATGAAACATAAAATGTTTGTCGACCTGGCAGTGGACAAAGAAGACTGTGCAAATTCATTGTAACTATATACACAATTTCGAGGAAAAATGTACACCAAGAAGTGTATTTACATAAACATTTAAGACTGCCAGGATATCTAAGGACCTCGCGGTATGCAAACATTTAAGCTATCAAGAGTGTTGGAGGATGTTACATCATGTACATTTCAACAAATATACATCCAATATATTAGAATAATTGTTAATACATTTCAACAAATATACATCCAACAAAGACGCCATAAACTTTGGAATTCTCAATCACTACAAAACTTGGATATCAAAACATTTCAATATGCTTAGTACATATGAAAACTTACAGATATATTTGCCTAACATAAAATGCTAATACAATCATTCCAACTAATGCTAACATTAATCGACCTTCAAGCAATATAGAGGAAAAATATATGATTAAAAAATACTGTCTACGAGAAAAACTTTGGATATGTTTCCATATAGTACATTGGGAATAGTGAAGCCGACAATAAGACCTCCAATCTCTTATCCAATCAGATCAATACATATATGTTGTTTTTTATTATATAAAAACAGATGCTTTTAATTCCATAGCTCCAACAATAGGTATTATGCAAATATTTGGGGTCAAAGGACAAACTAATATGTATTCAACTCATTATCGATCGCTATAGTACCTCTATTCCTACAACAGGGACTAATAATGAGACGTTAAGCCGCAAACTAGTAAAAGTATTCAAATCAAAGTATTAAGGTGATAGATCTTTTTACAATATTTTTTAAAAATATACATATTATGACTAGGTCCACATGTGTGAGTATTAAGAGATAATATAACATCCATTTGGTATTCAAAGGTCAATTTATTAGTCAAATTGTTAAAGGTATGACATTGTTATACAAACTATGCCTTTAGACAATATCTTCATCATCAAAAAGATATTTTGAGACATTTGAAGTGTTATAAAATAAAATAAAAATGATGCTTAAGAGGTCAAACATGCTCTTGATGTTTTTAGAATCCAAATCATCAAATTAGTATTTTCCTTTAAAATGGGCAAAGTCATTATACTCCAAAATGTATCATATGAATGAATAATTGTATATGACAATTTTAGATTATTTTATAAAATAATGTGATTATATAACTATCATTTTATTACATTATTACATTATAGTAATGGTGTTAATGTATCATATGAATGAATAATTATATATGAAAACTTTAGATTATTTTCTAAAATAATTTGATTATATAACTATCATTTTATTACATTATAGTAATGGTGTTGACACATGTATTAATTTATCCATTCATAATAAATATGTAGCTATAAGATCATACCATCATTTAACAATTCAACAACTCATTTTCAATCAATCTTACTAATAAGCTTCCAATGTTCTTACAATGTACATCATAACCTATGACTATTTGTTTTTGTCTTTTTTAACAAATCCAAGAGTTGAGGCAAAGATAACAAAGAAAATGTCATTATGGCAAGTCTAGGATTCAAACACATGAAGTATGTAAGCTAAATGCTATGTGAATTCTCATATTCACAAGAATGGACAATGATCATAACACATGAAGTCAAGTGACGATTCATAAAAACAAGATATATAAGCTTCTTTGGGAAGCTTTCATTAAGTGACACATAAAATAATGCATATATCAATATCCTAGTAGAATATTTATTTAGGTGTGAGTTATATAATGGATTCAATGTTGTTAAAGGGTACACTCTAGAAGGATACACCCTATTAGAGAATATCTTAGAACCAACTAGAATAGAGATGAGTTTAGGGCTCTTATAAATACGAGGGCCGGACATGGAAGCAACTGATACCAACATATCAACGGTCTACGCCCAATTTATTTGCAATTGATTCGTGGGCTTTGGAAGAGTGAGTATCGCAATATGACTTGCAGCGCAACAAAAGAAGATCTAGCCGTCATCAATTATATTCGAAATAGTAATCAACCAATAAGGTTCATTCATAACTTTATAGTTCAAGATGTTAGACTTTTATATTAAAACATATCTGAATTGCAATCAAAGAAATTTGGAATAGTAATAAAAAAAAATGTTAGACATTTATATTAAAAGATAGGAGTAGGTTAACTCGGGAGCAATCTTCCCTCCTGAACTCCTCTTTTCAGGAAAAAAAAGGGGCCTGAATCCAGCCAGATTTCTAGGGATAGTTTGAGTTTCACATGGATCAAAGTTCCATTCATTTCAAAACTTTATCCAATGGGTTTTGCCCCATTTTAAACCAACCCAGATGCTCATAAAATCGATCAGAGTTCTGGATTAGCAAAAAATTTAAAAATAGGCCACCAGAAAATGAGCCGTAAAAGTAATTCGGGAGGGAAGATAGCTCCCGAGTTAGCCCTCCAAATTTCCATCAAAGAAATTTGGAATTGTAATAAAAAATCTTCTTGTGGTAATTCTTATAATGAAAGATATTTTTAATAGTAATTAATGATGGAAGTTGTCTAAAAGTTTTACATTTTGACATTTTTCATCGGAATAGGAAATATAAATTTGGGCTAAATCACAATTTTATATTGTTTAAGTTGCATTTCTGAATGCATAAATAGATTCACCCTGTTAAAAAATCCTTAGAGCATTGGGATAGGTAATCATTCAAATCTATAGATCCAACAATTTCTCACTCTATTTCAAACGAAATTAAACAAATAATATTTCTTGAAAAGAGTCAAAACGTAGAACTTTTAGAAATTTGGAATTGTAATAAAAACGCTTCTCGTGGTAATTCTTATAATAAAAGATATTCCTAATAGTAATTAAAAATAGAAGTTGTCTAAAAGTTTTACATTTTGATATTTTCATTGGAATAAGAAATATAAATTTGGGTGAAATACCAATTTTATATTGTTTAAGTTTCATTTCTGAATGCATAAACAATTTCTCACCCTATTCGAAACAATTTCTCACCCTATTCCAAACAAAACTAAGAAAATAATATTTCCAAAGAGTTAAAACCTAGAATTTTTAAACTACAGAGTAGTATTTGAAAACTTTATTAGAGAATAATTGTTTTTTTTTGTGAATAAAAATTGGAACCTTATATTAATTCTAGATGAGAGCTTACAAAAGGACCGGCATCATGTTTACTTACAAAGATGTCTATAGCCTATATGCTTACAAAAATGCCTACAACTATTTTCTTACGAGAAATCATGAAACCTATTTGCTGACAGAGATGCTTGCATCTTGTCTCCCTACAAAATTTCCTTAGATCAATGGGATCAGATCTGTTATCACTCCAGGGAACTACTTAGGGTTGTAGACTAAGTATGCCTGGTAACTTAAGAATTCAATACCTTTTTAGCAAATGGATCGATGGGATACCACAATAACTCGATGGAAAGGTTGCTTATCAAATAGTTAAATGA
>ML786506.1:556953-579272 GCA_009831015.1 Picea engelmannii | reverse complement strand
ACAATCCAAATTATTTCTAAGTCAAACCAAAATCTAAAATTCTACAGCTAAAAGACTCAACAATGGATTGAGGAAACCATCGATAGCCGTGCTATCCACCATAGAACCTGACCAAAATAATGGTGCTATTTTGGGAGTTAACAAGATCGATGGTTCAAATCACTTTGAGGACCAACAGTTCAGAGTCGTTCTCATATTTCGTGATAACGCATATCGAGACTTCACAGCTTGGGCTGACAACTTCCTTCATGCGTCGAACTCCCTATTGTCGAGTTCCCAAAATTTTCTCGCATTTGATCAGTGGGACCAGATCGATGGTTCAGATCTCCTCTGGCATCAACAGTCCAGATTCGCTCTTACATATCACAATTTTTTGTTTCACAACTTCGCATCTTGGGGAGACAACTTCCTCCATGCTCCGAACTCCCGAAACCTGAGTTCCCAAAATTTTCTCTAATCAGATCAATGGGACCAGAGCGATGGTTAAGATCTCCTCTAACACCAATGGTCTAGATAAGCTCTTGCATTTCATGATTTCGTGTTTTGCGACTTGGGCAGACAGTTCCCTCCATGCTCTGAAATCTTGAAACCCGAGTTCCTGAAATTTTCTCGCATCAAATCAATGGGACCAGATCAACAATTAAGATCTCCTCCAGCACCAACGGTCCAGATCCACTCTTGCATTTCGTGATTTCGCATTTTGTGTCTTCGCGATGTGGGAAGACAACTCCCTCCATTCTCCGAACTCCCGAAACCCAAGTTCCCGAAATTTTCTCGCGTCAGATCAATGGGGCCAGATCGACAGTCCAGGTCACCTAAAGAATCGACAGTTCAGATTCTCTCTCTCTTTTCACTGCTTCGCAAATTTGGGAAACAATGACCTCCATGCTCCTGACTCCCGATTGTCGAGGTTCTGAAATCAACTGCTAACTGATGTTCTTCTACGCTCGCTCCTAAGCTTCTGATCATTGCTAACATGGAAGAGATTCTAAGTAGACAAAGGTGGAACCCTCTCCAACTGTGCAAGCTCCTCGCATTGGAGCCAAAGGGGTGATCTTTGGGGCTTCCTCGAATCGTGGAGAATGATCTGTTGCATAGAGTCAACCCCTACATTAGTTAGTCTGTTCACAACTTTTTTTGCACTTCGTCGAATGTGTGAAGGGGTTAGAGTTAGAGAGGGTTCGAGAAGATCCTGGAAGTAGTAGAGAGGGCCAAGGAGGCACCAACTGGGTGTGATTTTCCCTATATCTCTGCCATTTAGGATTTTTGTTGCCAAGTCTATTATGATTTTGGAGTCTCCTTCAATGATCATATAGGTGAGGTTTTGATCTAGTGCCATTTTCACTCCTTTGATAAGACCCCAAAGCTCTTTTGAATTTTTGGTGTCGCATCCAATATTTTCAGCGATGAGGCTTTGAATTTGGCTTGAGTTGTTTCTTATGACCGCGCCATAACTCGAGTTTCCTAGATTTCCTTTTCATGCACCATCAAAGTTGACCTTATGGAAGCCTTGCGGGGGGGCTGGAGCCACTTAGTGGGACTGAGGGATTTTGTAAAAGGGGGTTATTGAGGAGGAATGGAGTGTGCCAACGAGAAGCCCCAGGAATTAAGGAGAGAGAGCTCATCTGGGTCAGTTGGGAAGTCTTCCTTGGTCCAATATTGCAACTGAAGAGTTTCCTGGAGATGCTGGAGGATTGTGTTCCAGAGGAGGGTGGGAGGTAATGGCTGGGACTGAAAGATTCTTCTCTTTCTCTCTTTGCATAGTTTCGAAACTATTAATCCTGGTAAGAGTTGTCAGGTTCTGTTTAGGATAGGAATTTTGAAGGAACCGGAGCCCTAGTCCCCGATGGTGCTTATGATGTTGTTTTTAACTCGTTTGGTTATTCTAATGAACTGAGTGGCATCATTCAAGATGTTCTCATTGAGTGGAAAGGTGTTTATCAGGTTCTCCGTGGTTTGTTCCTAGAGATTGTTGAGATGGAAGATCGAGGGGTCAATGAAACCTTGTTTTTGAAGATTGTCCCAGGTTAAGATCTTGTTTAGAAGTAGAAGCTAGAGGAAAGTAGAGATTTTGGGCCATAGTTTTGATCTCCATAGTGTTGTCTAGATGATATATTTCGGAAGGTTATAGAATTTATCTTGAAGAGTGTATCCCTCCTTGAGAGTGAAGCTTCCATGAGGTCTGTATCCCCATCTGAGAATGTCTTGGTCTGTGATTTTCCAGATTTGCCTTTGGGCTATGGCTTGTTTCTAGTGTTGCAGGTCACAATCCATTTCCACTTGGAGTTCCTGATGAGTGGATTTCCAGCTTCACCAGGGAGAGATGTTGGGGGTGTCTATCCATAGGTCTGCCACTTTGAGAGTGGCTAGATCTTGAATGTGATTTTTGTAGGATTGTAGATGTTCTTCTTGTTGTAGGGGTGGAATTTGTTGCCAAGAATCCTTCCATAATAGGGCATTATGGCCATTGCGAACTTCCCAGAAATCATGTTCTTGTATGAGTGGTCGGTTTTTCCAGGCCGCATTCTAGATGTTGGAGCCTTGGATTTTCTCCTTCATTCCTATGAGGTTGTTTTGATGTGTCTTTGGGGAATATTTGCATTTCCATAGTTTTGCCTAGATCTTTGCTGGTGTTTTGATCCATCTCCACCAAATTATTTCTCCCATGGTTCTGTTTAATTTTCTAGGGTCCCAAAGGCCCAAAACACCTGAAGATTTGGGCCTGCATACCTTTTCCCAGTTGACAAGGGCCCATTTTTTTTTCGGGTTGTGTCCATTCCATAGAAAGGTTTTTAGCAGATTCCTTCTTTTCTTTATGACAGAATGGGGGGCAGCTAGAGCAGAGAAAAAGTAAGTTGGGATGGCTTGGAGGACTGACTTTAAGAGAACCAATCTGGCTGGGAGGTTGAGGGAGAGGAAGGTCCAGTTTCTAAGGCGGTTGGTGATGGAGAGAATGAGGGAGTCCTAGGAGATGTTTTTGGCTGCTGAGTCAAAGAGAGGGATTCCTAGGTAGCTATAAGGAAGAGAGGGGTAATCAGCAATTGAGAAAGGTGTTTTTGGATTTCTTCAAGAGTATTGAAAAAGAAGAGTTGTGATTTGGCTAGATTAAAGGTGGTGTCAGAGGTTTTGCTAAAATATGAGAGGATGGAACTTAGTTTGATTGTTTCTTACATGTTGTGGGTGTTCATTAGCAGTGTGTCATCGACAAATTGTCTATGGGAGGTTGTCGGTTGTAACCCATGGAGAGGGAGGCCCTAGAGGGATCTCTTTTGAATTGAGGCCTTGATACAACATCCTAGACCTTCAACCATTATGACAAAAAGGAAAGGGGAGAGAGGGTCGCCTTGACTTATTCCTCTTGATGGGGAGAAGGCTTGAGAGGGGACACCATTGATGAGGATTAAGAAAAAGGTTGAGGAAATGAGTTTCATTACCCAAGAGATCCAATACTTGTTGAAACCAAAGGCCAATAGGAGATCTTTCATGTATTGCCAACTTAATTTGTCAAAAGCTTTTGAAAGGTTAAGTTTTAAAAGCATACCTAGAGTGCAGGTGATTTTGATAGAGTGAATGATTTCATGGACAAGTATGATACTGTCCATGATTTTTCTTCCTTTGACATATCCCGATTGTTCCTTGGAGATGATGAAGGGGAGAATTGGTTTAAGTCTTAGAGCTATGACCTTGGAAATGATTTTGTAGATCACGTTGCAAAGAGCTATGGGTCTGAAGTTATTTGGATTAGTGATTGTTTATTCCTTGCGAATTAGAGTGAGGAAAGTGGAATTTAGTGTTGGAAGAAATTTTCCTAAGCTGTGAGATTCCTCCACCATATCCCACACTTACTCCCTTAACATAGGCCAACAGGAGTGGAAGAAGTCTTTTGTGAAACCATCTAGACCTGGAGCCTTGTCTATGGGTAACTCCTGAATAGCCTAGTCCACATCTTCTTGCATTATTGGTGTCATGAGAGACTCATTATGTTCCTGGGTGATTATTGTTGGGAT
Organism: Picea engelmannii; assembly: GCA_009831015.1. Classification (NCBI taxonomy): domain Eukaryota; kingdom Viridiplantae; phylum Streptophyta; class Pinopsida; order Pinales; family Pinaceae; genus Picea; species Picea engelmannii. The sequence continues at coordinate 575,265 of ML786506.1, read as the reverse complement.
ATTTTGGGTCACCCACTCTATTGCAGAGGTGTGGTCCACATTGGGTTCTGAGAGGAGATCCTTGAAGAAACCTGTCATATCGTACGTTATTTCCTGATGAGTTAACAGGGTGTTTCCTTGTGATTCATCCAACTTTGTGATGTGATTTATGAGGCATCCATGGATCATGGAACTATGGAATAATTTGATATTTTTCTCTCCCTCATTGAGCCATTGAACCTGTGATTTCTGTCTCCACAAGATTTCTTCCTGCTTGTATCTTTATTCTAGTTTCATTTTGATTTCATTCTCCTCCTACTGCTGAGTGATTGTATATCCTACATGATTGATTTTCCCCTGAAGGTTCTCTAGTTTTTGTTCCAGCATTTTCCTTTCCTGGAAAATCTTCCCAAAGACCTATTTGTTCCATTTGCGCACCTGTTGTTTGAAATATTTGAGTTTTTGTTGGAAGTAATACATTTTTGTTCCTTTCTATATTTCCGCAATGCTCCACTAATGACGATCTAGCTACTGGAAATATGGGTGGGAGAGCCAAAATTTCTCAAATATGAAGAGTTTAAGCTTCGGGGTAGCAATAGTGTCAACCCAGAGCTGAGCTGACCAGTGGTCTGAGTCTACCTTCAGGAGGATGGTGGAATCTACTAGGGAACCTTCCAGAAGGAGAGTTTCTGAGATGAGCAAGCGATTAAGACTGCAAGATATTTGTTGGTGACCTGATATTTTGTTAGTCCAGGTGTAGGTTCCATTTCCATTCCCAATATCTACCAATCTGAGGTTTTCTACGAGTTCATGGAATTTTGCGTTGTCCTGCTCCAAGCAATTTCCCTCCCCTCACTTCTCCTCCAGCGTGAGAATCATGTTGAAGTCTCCCCCTATTATCCATCCCTTTCCTTTTGCTAAAGAACTTAGGTAAGCTAGGTTATGAAGAAAGAGGTCTTTGTATTGGTTGTTCTGTGGTCCATAGGCATTTGTGACCATTCCCTCCTTGTCCGAACCAATGGCTCTATAGTGCATTGTGATGGTGCATGGCGTGGAGAGGCCCCAGTTAATGATGACTGTGGCAGGATTCCATAGGATGGCCAGGCATCCTAAAGCCCCTTTTGAGTCTGTTTGATAGGATTCACAGTTGTGCCAGGATATTTTGATGATATCTTTTGTAGTTTTCCCTACACATTTTGTCTCTTGAATCAGGAATATATCAGGGTCTTCCATTTTGATGCAGTTTCAAAGAATCCTTTGTTTGGATTTCCATTTTGATGCAGTTTCGAAAAATCCTTTGTTTGGATCTTCCATTTAGGCATTTGATATTCTAGGTGAGGATCTTCATAGTTAACAAATTGGTGGGTGGGAAAAGGATCTCTCAGAGAGCCTGTGAATCTGTCCTGAGTTGATCATATAATTTCCTACCTCCTTTATTAGCTGATGAGCTAATTTTCTGTTGCTTCGCTTGGTTTATTGTGGGTGTTTTCTTGGATATTTGTTTGGGTCCATGCTAATCCATAGTCTATGTGTAGCCCCTGTTGATGAGTGCAGAAGCACTTTGTGAACTTTCCTAAGTTGGTCCTCTGGTAAGGTTTGGAGATCCTTCTTTGATTCGAATTATTTTCCACACAAAATGAGAGCGAAGATTTAATAAAGAAATGCACATAGATATCACAGATATTCAATAATATAACAAAAATGTATCAGAGATGCAACCATAAACACGGATATACAGTAACACATGATTTATATTAATGAAATAAATGTACAGATACTGTAAAAATACTGAGTGAAAGACTCGCTAGAATGGTGGCAACTTATCTCTAAGAAGAGATGTGACGGCTACTTGCATTTGCAAGAATATGATTACAATGAGGCTCTGAAGGCCTTTTTACAATAAACAGGAATGCCCAAAACCCTAGACATCCCAAAACCTAACCCTAGGAGATGAAGCGCCAAAAGTCATGTGGGCCCCGTTTGGGTAAGTTAGTACATTTACTTCCCGGGGTTGTAACTTTTGCATACGATCTTTGTTTTAGGCGTATGATAGCCCGTTGGAAAGGTATCACCAAGGAGATTCATTTTGGGGCCTCAATAATTTCTTCAGATATAATTTAGTTGGGGCGATCCCAAAAAACCTTTATTTAGGCCCTCAAAATGGCCCTCGAAGTTAAAACCTGCTAAAAATAGTAAATTGCCAAAATTGTCGGAAAACTGTTTTGAGCCAGTCGAAAAAGGTGGGTGGCCACCGATATCCACCTGGATCATTCTTTTTGAGTGCCTCTTCTAACTAGTCTAGGTCGATTTTTTCTAGGTCCTTCTCATCCATTTCCATGATTGTGTCTTCCTCTCTTTCTGGTTCTTTCCCTGAGACTGGGTGATTCTGTGGATCTGGTTGGTTTGATGTGATTTGATACTCTTGTGATGACTGATCTTTCTTGTGCTTGTTGCGATATTTCCCCATGGTATTGTGGGGGTTTTCCACCTCTTCTTCTTCTAGGATGCGGCTAAGGGCTTCAAATGAGTTTTTATTTGGGTTCTTTTTTTCGTTGTTGGTCAAGGGCTTATTTTGCGTTTGTCTCCTTCAATTTTGAACTTGGGTGAATCCTTCCTTGTGTTGGTCTTCAACTTCCCTCTTGGAGGGGGCATTCAGAGGGTAGTCTTTGAAAAGGTGTCCATGTTCATGGCATTTTCGACATTTGAAAGGGATGTGTTCATAGTCTATGGTTTGGGCCCATTCCTCATCTTAGTATTCTAATGTAACTGTGTCTGGCAAATCTTTGGAGATGTTCATATAGACACATATCCTTGCATAGGAGGTATATTTTTTGTGTTTAGTAGCTTCAGAAGATTTGACATATTTACCCAGGGTATTGCTTATGCCCAGCAAAATTTCCTCTAACCAGAACTCTTGGGGTAGGGAATAGAGGCGAATCCATACCGGTGCATATGCGAAGTTTTCCTTTTTTGGTCAGAAGCGGTTTGTCCAGAAACGAAGGTAGAGGTTGGCCGAGTTGTAGAAGTATGGTACCACTTCAAATATCTTTTCCTTTTCCTCTAGGTTGTAGAATATTATTGTAAAGAAACCTTTGGAGCTCATCTGGAGCTCATAGTCTCCCTTGGGGTTCCACCACGTCTTGATCCAGCAAGCTAGGTCCTTTTTTGAGGGCCAAAGACCTAGGAATTTTCCTATGAGGGAATGGTCTCACATGAATTTCATATGCTGCCTTATCCTGGTGGTTTTGATGACATACCTGGGCACAACCGGGGCTTGGGGGATGCATTTGTCGGGTATCCAAACTCGATCTTATTTTGGATGTGAGGACTCAACATATGTGTTCGACTCTTTTCTTATATCCATCTCTTCCTACAGATATTGTTCTCAAAGGTGAAATGGCGGGTCAAAGCATGGTCGACATGATCACAAGTTCTCCAGATCATTGGCGGTGACATTACGGTAGGTGTGGGCTTTCGCCCCCCCTTCTGATCCCATTCTTCTGAAGTGTTCAGAGCTATAGGGCTGAGGCGATCAATGCGTACCAAGGGAGACAAAGAAGGTCTGGGAAGGCAGGAATCAGGAGCATGAAGAAGCCCTAAAAAGTTGCAGAGCAAAATTCCAAACCTTATCTTGAACTATATATATATATATATATATATATATATATATATATATATATATATATATATTGTATGTTAATGTTCCTATGTAAAAGTATTACTCTGCAAATTTCTTATGTGAAATACCAATCCTCTCTAGGACCCAGTTGGATCTCTTTCTGGCCACTCTCTCTTGTTCTTAGGTTGTTTTGTAGCTACGCACTTACATATTTGGTTTTTCTTTCTGCTTGTTCTGCTCCATTATGGAGATTTGAGAAATTAGTGAATATTTTTTATTAGAATGGACTAACTTATTAAATTTGTATCTTCTTTGTATAAACATATTTTGTCTCATAAATGTGCAATACCCAATCCATTAAAATTACTTAATAAAAAATAGATATTTATATATTAGAGACTTTGACTAAGGCACACAACATACTTTAGGTGTTATATATGTCAAAATTAGTTAATAAAAACAATTCACAACATACTTTAGGTGTTATATATGTAAAAGTTAGTTAATAAAAGCAAGTTAATAAAAACAATTTATTTATATATTAGGGACGTTGACTAAGGCATACAAAATACTTATATCTACTAGTACAGTCGCTAACTCATTGCTGGTAAACGCCAAAAGGCTTACGGCTGATAAGATGAAACAAAGAATATGAAGATAAACAAGGATCGCATCAAAATCGATTATAAATTGTTGGCAACGTTGTCCATTGAAATACTGTGTATATGATAAACAGGGATAATCGATTACAAATTTCTTAATTAATATTCCCGATGAATGATCTTATAACGACATTCCTGATATAAACAGGTCAGGCCACGGGCGGTCCCCAATACGATATTGAACCTAATGGGCCAATTCAATGTGCTCGTAAATGAGGATCTTTTGTAATCCCTGTGCGCAAAAACCGAGTAGTTGCCCTAGATTCCAGTGATGGACTATGCCCAATATCCTAACCTCTGCGTAAAATTCCTTCTCGCCTTGCCTTGCGATCTCCAGTCTCTTGACAACTACCATCGTCCCATATTCAAGCATGCCCTCGTACACTATTTCGAACCAGCTCGATCCCAACACTTTGCCAAAACTATTTGTGAGCATCCGAATTTCATTGAACGAAAATTTCCTCGCCATCACATCGAGAATGTTATACATAATTCCACCTGATTGTTCTAATTTTGGTTTCGACCTTCGGGAAGATCTGAAAGGGAGAAAGAAAATTAAAACCACCGCAGCTGCAAGCACAACGACTCCGACCCCAATAACCAATATGAAACGCGCAGAGAACCAAAAAAAATGAAACGTGTGGACAACCAGAAAATGAAACACATAGACAGCTGAGGAAAGCGAGAAAATGAAACGTGTGGACAGCCAGAAAATGAAACTTGCGGACAACTGAGGAAATCTAAACGTGGTAATCCTAAAGGTTAATCATTTAAACGTGGAAATTATATAGTGCTACAGGAATTTCTTAATATGATTAGGTAAATGTTAAAAAGTAAGTAGGTTAACTTCTGCATTAAAAAACACAAAAAAGTTATGAAGAGTAAATCACATTCATTGATTTGGGAGGACAACTAAGAATATGCCAGCATCTTCAATTGTTAGCCATCATATTAGAATTTTAGATTAAAAGGTGATTAATTATTCCCATTACCAATAGGTGTATGTCTTTAGTCATAATTAAAATTAGTTAATAAAAACAATTTATTTATATATTAAAGTTAATTATTAAAAAAAAATTATGTTATATATATTAAAGTTAGTTAAGAATAAAAAATTATTTATATATTAAAGTTAGCTAATAAAAACAATTTCAAAACATACTTCAGTGTTATATTCTAATGTATACCAACTCTTCATTAGTAAAAATTTTAATATAATTTAAATTCATTTTTTATTTATTTATGAGCCCCAATTGGACTATTAAAGTACCTCATTTAAAGATGCGAAATGGGGATAAGATTAAAGGCCAATGATGACTCATTTAGAAAAAATCCTTTATGGGTGTTAAATATGCTCTAAAATTTCCAAAACTTCATTAGCAAACCTAGAAATTCTACTCAATGGGGACAATATAATTGGACATTACAATTAGCTGAAAATTTTTCATCTTATTTGGTCATAATTGTGAGTTTATTACAATTAATTAAGTGTATGATCCTTGGTTTGGATCCTTCAATTGATTTATTTTATCATTTTTTTTTCTCATATTTTTTTTTATCATTATGGGAATTATTTTAGAGTTGATATAAGACATAGACAAATATATTAGGTAAAAATTCAAAATATGGTTTATTAAATTTTCAAAATTATAACATGTACAATTTAGGGTTTGTGTCTATCCCCTCAAACTAGATTAGACTAAAACGTGTTGTTTTGGTAAAATAGTCATATTTGAAGATTTCTAAGTCCAAATTGAGTTCTATATATGGAGTTGGAAAGAGAAAATCGGAAAATATTAGTGATTGAAATTTTAAAGTCTTCTTCTTTATAACTTATGCAGTAATATTATACAAATTAGAGATTTTTTGTGGTCCTCGATCTATGCTTAATGTTCGACATGATTCAAATATTTATAATATGTGAAATTGTCACATTTTTTGAGTTTCAATAATTCATTATGCTATCAAGAAATATCTCAAATTATTTATGCCAATACCAAGATCAAAATTTTCATTGACATACTTTATGGTTCCATGATTTTCTACTGGAAAGATTGGTATTCCCTTCCACCTTCCATCCATTGGTATTCCCCCAAACTTCAATACATGCATACCCATGAACACAAACTTAATGTAGTCATCATCCAAATCCCATTCTCCTTAGCCTTACTCACTAATGTATCAAATGTTGTGTTACAAGATTTGATAAATATTATCAATGGAAAATGGGCAAACCATTTCCCTTGAAACTAACCACATATGCCATCACGTTGAATTCATAATTATCATTATCTTAGAATGGTTTATATTCATAATGGATGGTATTTGATTTGTAAACAATTGAGGATATTCATGAAGTCTACTCTTGAAAAAATATTTTAAATTTAAATTTAAAATGTATTTTTCGAGTGTGTAGGTTCAATGAATAAATAATTTAACTATTGTACATATATTTGTGAATGATTTGTGTTATATTTATAAAAATTCGACACAAATCCGTCATCAAATAGATAATAATGTGAAATTCCATAATTTTAGTTTTACAATATTAGAATCGTGTTTAAGAATTAATGTGCAATGATAAAAAAATATTTAGTAGTTGATAATGTAGGAAACAAACCATACCTATACATGTGTTGCATAGAAGTTCATCCAATCAACCCCCTCTTAGGCCATAAAACCTAACAAACAACAATAATAAAATTTCTTTATGAAATGCCACGAGAATATAAAAATGTATAATATAATCACTTCTCCATTGAAATGGAACCGGTTGTCGTCCTTATACACACTTGCAAACATTATCTAAGTACTTCTCACTTAGTGTGTTGTTGGAGGCACAATGTCTATGTTCAAAGCCCACGTTGTCAATTTGACTTGAACCTCTTCTGTCTAGGCTTACTCCTAGGGAAGCCAATGGGGGTAGACCCTAGTTTCTAGATGAGATTAAACATTAATTTCTAGGAGTTGGTTTTAATTAGTTAAAAGGTTGAGGGGAAAGATCTAGCCTATATGCAAAGGCAACAATGCAATTTTTAACAATTCAAGATGAAAAGCAAGTCTTTTCCTAGGACAACTAGACTAGTGCCTAAGATTGGGCAAGGGGTCAACTAGATTTTGAGGGAGGTTGATTACACACGAGTTACAACATATTACAAAGGTTACAGCTATATCACAACAATGTTATATGCAATCTTACAATAAGATTAAAACAAAAATATCTAAAGAGATACACTAAAGTTATGCTAAACATAAGATACATATACAAAGATACAAAGTTACTAACTGAATTTGATTATTTGTGTAGGAAATTAAAGTTGCTCAAAGGGAAAAATTCATCAACACATCAAGCCAAGCATCCTCAACAATAGAGTGTCTCCCGAAGGGATGCACAACTCTATTGTGACTACTTTCAATGGAAAATAAAATTACACAAAGTCCAACAAGGAAGTGCCTCCAAAGGATGCACAACTTCTTGAGGGACCAAACCAAGGATATGAACACACCACTTAACAAAAAATAAAATTCTTAAAGGAAAGCCTCCAGTGGGCACAATTATGACTACTTAGATATCAATCCACAACACATAATATAAACTTGCACGAAAGTAAATGAAAGTAAATTCATTGCAAGATTATTAAGTGCCAACCACAAATGATATACCAAGTTGATGCCCAAATGTGTAGAGTGGATTAAGGATTTATTAAAAGTTATTAAGTGAAGATTGATTCCTAACTAAGTGTCAACCCCAATACTTCCCCTGCTTGTACCAAGTAGTTGTTGGGTGTTCAAGAAGCATGGCAACAAAGCCTACCGTAGCTCCAGAGGTTAGTAAAGGTTGCCTATTAATTCTAATTGGTTTTATGCCTATGGACTAAGTTAAATTAAGGTCAAAAGTGTGTTAAGGCAAGATATTGCTTGCCAAAAAGTATGTAATAGTGCCAAAACCAAAATTTACAAGTTGCTAATGTGAAGTTCTAAACCATAAGATAAAGCATTAAAGGAATGTGAAGAACTCGAACAATTTGCAAAAATAAAGAGTAGATTGTTTTACACCATTCACATGCCCATATTGCTTGCAAAGTAAAAGATAAGTGTTTGAGAAATAAAACTTGCAAGTGAAAAAGAACAAGATTAATCTTATGCCTCCATGGACCTAAACTAGCATTAGTATATGTGATTCTACTTATAGATGATTTTAATACATTGAGCATAAACACATTAGTAGAAAATAACTAAGCTAGCCATACTATTTTGGGGGTTGGCTTAGGCCAACTTCACATCCAAGGTGTAGGAAACAAAAGATGAAATGCTTTATTGAAATGAAAAAACAAACTACAAACCACTCACAATGGAACAAGGTGGAGGCAAGCCTTCCTATTTTGTGCCAAAGAGGGTTGGAAAAGAATTAAACTAAAACTAAAGAAACCTAGCCACACAACCTTGTCCTAATGACAAGTGGGGCAAAGAATAAAAATGCAGAAATTTAAAGAGTGATCATAGACTTACGATTTTGGGGGTTTCCTTGGCCAAACTCACACCAAGATGTAGGAACTAATACAATTTACAAGAACAATAAATTAAATACAAGAATGCAATCCACTTGGGGACCCCCTTTGGGCTTGCTACAATGCTAGAATGAAGAAAGAGGGGCTGGGAAATGTTAACCCAACCAAGAGGAGGGTTTCTTGTGTGTTTTATCGATGAAATTTGGTAGCACTTCCCCTTGATCTAGCGAGAACTTGCAAAAAAAATAAAGCTATTGTTTGTTGGAAATGATGCAAACACACAACAATGTTAAATTTTTTTATGTTTTTACACATAAATTTTCTGCATAAAAAAAATCAGCAAGTATAGGTAATGAAATGACCTATCCTAGAGTGTTAGAAATACCAAAATTTGAATGTGAAACAACATAAAATATAAGGAGAAAATCTAAGAGGTTCAAGAAGGCTATGAAAGCTAGCTTATAGCTCAAAACTAGCTTTACAAGCCCTTGGGATAACCTGCAACTATTGAAGCAAACCATGAGATAAGAGAAAATGTGAGTGAAATAGACAAATAACATAAACTAATTTATATCATCAACTATTCAACTCACTTATATAAGAAACTACACTATTGCAAAAACTACCCAAGAAAACTAATTTACTTAGGAAATATGCTCAATATCTAAAAAACAATGCTCAAAGGAACAATATCACCTCAAATAAATGGAAGTAACAAGACTAATCTTTGTTACTTCCAAATCCTCCAAAGCCTTTTTTATTAACCAAGTAGGAACTTGCAACAACTAATTGCTATAAATTCCTCTCAAAGAGTGAGAGCACAAAGAGTGAGAGCAAGGTGGAAAGATGAGAAGTTGGGGAGAGCATTTGGTAGCATAACAATAGTTCAAGATATGGTGTGGAAATGAGGACCGTGAGAGGACCTTCATTTATACTTGGAATAAAAAGCTACCCCTCTTGGATGAGTTACAAGTGTCACACATCAAGGAAAAGTCACTTTTAGGGTTTTGGTAAATGAGTGAGGGGGTGAGGTGTAAAGGGGGAAAACACATTTTCCTATGGTCAAACGTTAAGTTAGACACCAAGGAGGGATAATTTAGAGTTTATGTGTCTTTTTTCACTTAAACTTTTTAATTACCACATGTCAATTAGCTAGGGAACACAACTTTAAATTGTTGGCTAGGTAAGGGGGGGTCTTTTAAGTGGAAAATTACTTTTCCAACTTAGGAAAAAGGTTAGGAAAAGGTTGTGGTAGGTTAGGAATGGGTTTACTCATCATATTCCACCTTTAATTTACTCACTTAGCTCATAATTACAAAAAATGACATTTTTACTATGTCATGACTAGCAATTAAAATTGTTGTTTTGACTGACTTGGACTCCCTATGGACAAACACCTAGAAAAAGTTGTCCAATTGAGATGAAACTTGGTGCAAGGGTGTACGGGGTCTCATTCCATTTTGTTTGAGCACAAATACCCCTAGAAAAATCCCAAGGACCTAGTTTTTACATATTTTTTTATAAAAATAAAATAAAATTACCCAACCTTACGAGATTTTAATTAATTAAAAAAACCTATCTAGACTCGAAGAAATTCCGTGAAACTTTGAGATATGTATTACATGGTCATTTACAACATTCATAAACACTAGATACCAGAGGAACAGACTATTATAACACCTTTCACCACTTTTGATGAATTATTTGTGGGAGTGAAAAACTCAAGGGAAATTAATAAGGTTGGTTAAGCCAAATTAATGACCTGAGGGAAAAACAACTTAGTGAAAGGAACTCCTCTAATGATGAATTCCTAAGATAATTGACATAAATATGATCCATGCAGACCCATTACATTATTATCCCATGCAAGGGAGTGGAAATTTCAGTTACAAAAATACATGTTGAATGACAAAAATGCCTTGTAGAACCAGGAAGTCTCTGAATTAGTAGCTTCTGATGATGCCAATCCTCATGGTACATGGAGTTGACCCCCTAGTTGAATAGGTGGTCAGGATAACCAATATCAATTATTTGTTGTTGTTCAACTATGAGAAAACTCACCACTAATCCACTTCTTTAGTCGATGATCATTTGTGTGAATCTCCCTTTCTATAGTTACTCCATATCAGAATGTAGCTTTATCCCTTTGTTTATAAACTTTCTTCAAAAGTTTTTCCAATTTTTTTAACTCCCCGAATTTCCCCAAGATTTTACTCAAAAATCATTCAAAAACAAACTTTATTGTTTCTTGTCATTTAGATGACCGAATGGATGAATCTAATCTAGATTAGATTGAGAAAAAAAATCACAAGAACACAATATTACGAAGAGAACAAAAAATATATTATTGAAAGAAGATTATTAAAGTGAAAACCAAATTCTATTAATGAATCAAATGGTGAAAAACATTGAAATGTACATAACGATACATACTGGCTATAATGGTTGTAGAAATGTGATGATTACAATCATTCACAAAAATACCATAATAATACATTAAAATTGCATTTTATTGCAATGCCAAAAAAACTATGTAGGAAAGCTTTAAGATCCAAAATACATAAGCCTAGGAGTTGAGGTCATGAAAGAAATGAAAACATTAAGGATTTGAGTTGATAGATCAACTTATGGTGCCCATAAATTTGGAATACAAACTATGTTTTAGGTGTTGTTATACCATTATAAATATTATTCCTATCTCTATGTGTGTGGCGGGCCCCATCGTTATAGATTTCCATGCATTCAAAATTGCTAGAAATGTGGGGGAAGGCCCAAAATAATGTGTTTTAATTTTAAGATATCGAAAATTGTTGTGAATATATAAAGGTTCATGTTTATTATAAGACAACAATAGACCTAAATGACCACTTGGATTAGTGTTCCCCCTTTGGGACTCAATTGTTCCCACTATGTCAAGTTCATTCATCAAATGGAGCAACTCCTACTAAATTTGGCTCTTGGTAGACTATCTACCCTAGTGAAGAAGACTCCCTACTTTGATAACCCAACGATGTTGTACATTATTCTAGTGAGTGGACGTAATATTTCTATCCATGATCGATCTACTATATTTTTATTAATGTAGCTTGAATTGAGCTTTGTAGGGTGAAAGTGCTCTACCACCACCAAGTGTCCAACATATGCAAAATGTGTGGTCTAATAACACAACATTAAAGGATAGGGTGTGAGACAAGGAAGGGTGGAAGATTAAATTCAAAATAATTCTCACCCATGAATTTAGTGATGGTAAAGACCCATTGATCTATAAATGGGAGGCTTATAGTCTCATCATTTCACCAACACAAAAATCTATATAAAAAATATAGCCTTATCTCTTTATTGATGGGAAAAGACCCAACCAAGCAAGCCAAGAGTTAAGTCAGCCCAAATAAAAAATAAGTCCACTATCCAAAAGTCAAGCTGGAGAAATGAGCCAGAAGGATTACAAGTCGATTCAGAGGAACGGTAAGTCGACCAAGTCGAATCTACCAAAGTCTACTCGAGCAAGGAACTCAAATTGACTTAAAGAGAACCCAATCGAAATGGGGAAAATTTTAATCCACCATAAGGAATTTTCGGTCAAATGAGAAGGGGGAGTCTACTAAAGGGGATGCTTAGTCAGGTTGGGTTAATCCGCGATCACAACAATTAATTAAGGGGCGAATTTGACAACCAACTGTGAAGGGAAAACCTTAAAGTGCCAGATTTGGTGACCAACAACCAAAGAGAAAGTGTGGAGGGAAAATTTGACAAATGATAGCATGTAAAAGATGTTTGGAGGGAAGATTCAAAAACCGGTTGCGTAGGAAATATTTTGGTGCAATTTTGGAAACCCATCATGAGGAAAAACGTTTTGGGGTGAAATATGTACTGGGAGAACTTGAAAAAATGTGTATATGGCTCACGGGTAGATAATGAATGCCCAAACAACCCAAACGTTTGATATATATGTCTTCTATGATTTATGGGAAAAGGAAAATGCCCAACAAAGTTGAGAATGTGCCAACAACTTTAAAAAAAAATAAGAAACCCCAAGTAAATAGCAATGGCTCGAGAAGGATGGTCGTCAATTTATAACTCCCGCATCAATGTACGGGTGTATTTTGAGAGAGATTAGTCTCGTTTACTAACCCACGAGGACCATATTAATATAAAACAAGCTCAAACAATACTAGAACAAAATTCCATTGGCTAAATAATACATAAAAAACCATTACGTTATAGTTCCACATTAACCATTCATGAACAATGCTACCAAAAACAATCATCACACATAAAATCATAATTTACCCTCGAAACCCAAATGGGAAAACCAACATTCTTTTGGCTTTGGTGAGGCTCTTTATTATTCAACAATAGGTAAGTTACAAACTCTCTAGTTCATTTTGATGCTCTTCAGTGACATCTAGGAAGCCTCTCTACATCATTCACATCCCAAGGACCCTTTTCACATTGTGGGGAAATATAATATAGAGAATCGAGTCAACCAGGAGGACAAGTCGAAGTTCAAGCATCCCCAACTCTTCATCTTCTCTCGAGTCAATTTCTCCTTCTTTTCTTTGGTTTTTTTGTCTTTTCTCCCATGTGGAAAAGGTATTATAAACGTCTCATTATTTATTTTTTATACAATAATATATTGCTCGACTTTACATACATTAAATACAAAATTGGAAATCAATCGTGATGGAATGGGGTCCTTCATGCCAACATGTCGATCGCCTTTATCGTCCATAGCCTTAAACTTTTCATCCGTTGATCATCTTAGAGCTTGTGTGGATAACCAATTGTTTTTATTGAATCCAATTCGAATCACACCTCCCCATTGGGAGGATTTTGGTCCCCAAACACTACCAAGGATAGATGAGCGAAATTGCTTGCAATCTGGTTCTTCTCATACCACTTTGTTTTCCTTGGAGTCTATCCCTCGAGACTAATATACCACATTTCTTGTTGTCGTATGCGAGTTGTTCGCTCCTTGTGATGAAAAACTATATCTTCCTTCAACTCCTCAATACCACGAGGTGCAAGGTCTTCAACAGTTGGAAGAACCTAATGTTCTTCCTCCTCATCCAGGATGGAGGGCTTGAACAACTTCAAATTTTTTACATTCACCATTGCGTTGATCTGCATATAAGGTGTAAGTTTCAGTCTAAAGGAGTTCTCATTCACTTTCTCAATGATCTCAAATGGTCCATATCTAAGGGGCTTGATTTTCTTCATTGCTCCTTGCAGTAGTTCCTTACAAATATAGAGCCACACCTTGTCTCCAACATAGAATCGATGATCCTCCCTATGTTGATGATGCCTGGCTTTGTACAAATGTTGGTTCTTCTTGAGTTTCTACTGAAAACTTAGATGTATATACCTGATCTTTTTCATCAATGTTCTTGCCTTATGTTCCTCTCCTTGTAGTCATGCTTCTTCCTTATACTTTCCATAAATAATATCCAATAGTGAAAGGAGGTAAATAACCAAAACATGTCTCGAAAGGAGACTTATTTGTGGAATTATGGAGTGCTCTGTTGTAAGAGTGTTGAATGTAGACTAACTTCTCATCTGACGTCTTTGGATGTTTGTTATTATATCCCCTCAATATTTACACCAACATATTATGAAAATATGTGTAATTAGTAGATGTATTTGTTTAAATTTCACACAATACATTGATTCAATCATTATATCCAAACACATTATTTAAACATAAAAATCAATATTATTGTACAATTTTTTTAATTTTCTAATCAATATTTTGAAATTTTATTTAAAAAGAAAACAAAATGATGCATTAAATAGTATGTGATGAATTCTAAAATTCAAACACATAGGTGGATTTTAATTATTTGTATCCACCGATGTGTTTTTATTATCACACACGAGTGCACCATACATCCTTCTACATATCCGAGCAGTAATATGATTTGTAAAATACAAGTATTGATACATGTAATATGTATTGAAATGCATTTTTAATTAATGAATACCAAATTCTCATATCTATACAAATCATGTTATTTCTCTTTATGAAAACATCACATTATTATCGTCAATGATCTCATTATTGTTATCACTACCATTACCATGTTCATTACCACTACCATAATTTCATGGAGTGCAAGGAGATATATCACACCAATTCTTAAAAATATTTAGATGTACTAATGTTTTATATCATATAAAATGCATTAGTGCATCTTAAATAATGGTGCACCATCACACCATTTTAGATGTGGTGCATCATCGAAATTTGTTCATCAAGTTGTTTCCCCCTATGTTTTTAGTTACAATAAACCTGTACTAAAACCTATGCAAAAACCTCCACTTTGGTGGTTTTTTGATAAATTTTTCATTGTATCATTAAAACCCTTCACTAGAACTTTCAAGAAATAACGCTTTCCTTGTACTGGTTTATGGTTTTCTTAAAAGAACATCACTTCAACCATATCATATTCACAGAGTCTTCATCCTTGAAGGTTTTGTTTTCATATTGTAGGTGGCACTACTTAGTGACATAAATGTCTCATCCTTGGATCACCCAATTGATGGTGTATGGTTTGGGTGCACCATCATTGACAAATTCCACTCCGTGATGTATGTTGTTGAGATCTTATTCATATGGATACCACTATATGCAATGATATGCAATGGAATTCCCTTCTCCCACGTTTGTGCATGGAAGAGGTGTTCACCTTCATGAGGTTGTTCTAGTTACTCCCTCTTAGACTTTTGCAATGGAAATAGTAATTATGGGATGCACATTGATATTTTTTCCCCTATGCATGGGATCTAAAGGCGACATAATGAATTAGAGTCCAACGCTTTCATCTTGGCCAATAATGATATTCTAGCATGGCATTGATTAGTGTTCTGTTAAGGGATTTTTTTGGGTGTCACACCAATTATTACTGTGTCGTCTTCGACTTTCCACACTTCTTATTTGCATGCAATTTTACCTACTTGTCTCAAGGTTAGTGATATTTTCATTTCTTTTTTTTACAGTTAGAGTTGCCTCTACCCTTATTTTGGTGTGGTTGAATCTTAAACCCAAACTCGTTCTTTCTATGAGTGGTTTCAATCATGGTATCTTATTTCTAAGAAGAAATGTGATGTATGTTCATTCATAAAAATCTCATTACAAGTTGTTGAAACTCCATTTTTTCATAATGAAAAAAATCCTAAGAATCAAAAACATTCATCTAAAAAAACGTTAACCTTAGGAAGCAAGGTCATGAAAGCAATGCAAGCACAGTGGACCTAGTTGGTAAATCAATTTCTCGAAGCTATAACTTTGGCATACAAACTCTATTTTTTTGATGTTTTTTAGAATATTAAAAAGTTTATTCCAAGTTGTACATGTTTGATAGGAATAAATCTTATACACATCCATGCTCTCAAAATTTCTTGAAATGCATGAGAAGGACCAAAATAATTTATCGAAAAAATTGCACTTAAAAAACTACTATAAATGTCAAAATGTTCGAGAATGTTTCTTAGATTGTGGTAAACCTAAATGACACCTGTATTTGAATCTTTAGCTTATATTTGGTGGTGGGATGGGGATAGGCACACCATCTAAATCCTGGGTATTTGATTTCTCATTCTAATCATGACCTTACATGGTTAGTCACTTTAGAACAATCTTCATAAAGATGGTGTTAGGTTAAAAGAAAGAAATGGAAGATAGATGATTGTTTTTCATTAGAATAAAGATGAAATGTACATTTATATGTAATATTAAATTTAACATTACAATAGACACATATGAAATGTAATTTTCATTTTATTTTTAAATAAAAATAATAATTTAAAAAGAAAATTATCCTCTTATCTTTGGTTAGAATCATTACATAATTTTTATTATAAAGACAATATGTATTTTTAAATCACTACATATTCTTATTATAAGAGAAATAAGTCTTTTTAAGTTTTGAGAGTTCAATGGGTGTGAATAAACTAATTTCCATTAATTATTGATTTTTGTGGGTTCATTAAAAGAAATAAGTATTTTTGTGTTTTGAGAGTTCAAGGGTGTAAATAAACTAATTTCCAATAATTATTGATTATGATGCAAGAGCATTGTAGAAAGCCAAAGCACGTGCCTAGCCAAAGAGACAATTGGACATGCATATGCAAATATGACACGTTTTTGTGGAAATGTTTTAAGTTTGGAAATCTTAAGAATTAATGTAATAGAAAGGAGGAAAGTGCAATTGCATTTATATATGCAGATCCGAACTGATTTTGTAGTGTATGTTCCTATCTTTCGGGTGTAATAAACATTTATGTTTGTTTAATGCAAGTAGGTAGATATGAATGTTAGATTAGACAATTTAGGAGTGAAGGAGGGAAAACGGATGATAGACACCCTCACCATGGTACCATTGTATAATTATTTAGAATTCCTAAGCTGTAGAGCTGCAGAGGAGAACAAAGAATTTTATGCATTTTTTTAGCTATTGATATTTACCATGTACATGAACACTGGAATTAATAAAAGAAAGCTTTGATTCCAAATCTATGCGTTTTTTATGGTTGTTGGAACCATTTGTTAAATGGTATGTTGCAGGCTTGTTTGTATTCTCTGTATGCATTTCTTTCAATGCTATGTATGTCTGTAGGTTCTGGAATTCTATGTTGAATGTTTGAATTCCGGTTAAGGGAAGAATGAGTTTCAACTGTTTCACTTTCTGAGAACTCCTACAAAGAGTGCAGTGGCGGGTCTGCAAGGAGTGTGTCGACCGGACTCTGAGTTTCATCTCGAAAATCTCAAAAGAGATTCAGATTGCATTTTTACAGACACAAGAGTCGTGCAAGGTGCGTGCAAGCCGAGTGAAGTCTTGGATTTTACAAATCCAGGAGGAAGATTCAGAGACTATTGTTGCAAAGAGTGCACAGGGTCGAAGAATCAAATTTCAAAGGCTATTTGAAAGTTTGCCGCAAGGAGTGCGTGTAGGGATCCCTTTTGGAATCTTGAGTTTACAAGCGAAAGCTCAGGAGGGATTTAACCTTTGAAGTGATCAAAGGGAGATAAATGTCGAACTCGTCCTGTAGAAGTCATTGAGAAGTGAATCGGGGGGTCAGAATTCTCCGTGGAGAACTCGCGAAATCGCGAGGACCGTAGGATCTAGAGGAGCTGTAAGGTGGTTAGAAGTCGGACGAACCCACCACCCAATGTGAATAGTTGATTGTGGTCGGTTTGAGCCATTAGATCATTTCATGAATTTGGGGATTGCAAGTTTGGAGTGCAGGCCAAATTTTCGGTCACTCTAAATTCCCGAATCGCGAAAGGGATTATGAAGTGTGGAATCGAACAGTAGAAACACTTCGTGGAGAGGCATCGAAGACCCGTGAACCGTTGGATATAGAAAAGAAGCGAGGGGGTTAAGGCGAGTGCCTTTTTAACACCCATAAGCTCAGGAGAGATAGTGGTCGTTGGATCCAATTCGACAAAATTTGTTGGATCTCGTGCAAATTTGCAGATCGGAATTCAGGGATTGGAGCGACAAGTGATTTTGGAGTCGAGAGTCGTGAACTCCTAGTTTTGCAA
>ML786506.1:524344-546163 GCA_009831015.1 Picea engelmannii | reverse complement strand
AAGTGAAAACTAACAGGAGTTCCCTGAAATTGGGAAGTTGCACCAAGTTGGCAGCAAGATTTTGTGGGCCATTTGAGATCCTGGAAAGGATCGGGCCAGTTGCATACATGCTTGCATTACCTGCATCTATGACTATACATAATTTGTTTCATGTTTCACTGCTGAAGAAATATGTACCTGATGCTAATCATGTTATCGATTGGACTGTGATTCAGGTGGAACCAGAAGGTGTCCTGCAAGTGCATCCTGTGCGCATATTGGACAGGAAAAACAAGCAGCTCCGGAATCGAGTTATAGGGATTGTAAAGGTCCAGTGGACCTGGTACGGTCCTAAAGACGCAACATGGGAGCATGAAGAAGTTATGCAGGCAGAGTACCCACATCTTTTTGAAAATTTTGAAGGACACGCAGAGGCAGTGTAAGTTGCACTGAGGACAGTGCAAAAATAAGGGGAGGGGGGTTGTAGTGTCCCCAAGGACGAGCCCCGTTACAGATCATGTTATATGCAAAGAATTGTAAATATGTTCTATAGGCTGGTGAGCCAAGTTTTGTATAAGTTGTAGGCTTATGAGTTTTGTTAGGCCAGGGAGCCTAAGTGTTGAAGGCCAGGGGCCTATTGATGTACTTGTAAGTATGCAGGTCAATTAATAAAATATAAATACCGCCAGAGCAGACTGACCACGATGAACGAGTGATGGGGGACTGAGCGTCCACAGAATGGGCAAGGAACTAGGGGTTAAAAGGTGGGAAAAGGGATGAGTGCCAAGCCAGGGGGCTTAAGCCTGGGAAATAATATTTTTATATTATTTTATAAAGAGACATGTGCATTTCTGTTTATCCGAATTTCCTGGCAAAGGAGGGAACGTGCAAAGGGGATGCACGTTGTGGTATGCATGCAGTTCCCAGGGTGATAAGTGTCATCCCTGGTGCATGCAAATATAAACCTTGAACTGAACCGTGGGTGGGGACGCTCCTCCATTCTGAACCGAACCTCTGAGCGCGGAACCAGTACAACCTCTGCGAGATATCCTAATTCATCTCGGAAACCATTAACGGTGTTTGCCTGAGGAAAACCGTGGAATACCCTGTCCAAATCTATGAGTCTGTGTCTGTTCTAGGCAACCCAGAACGCATTCCTGAACCAAAATTCCCCGTGTTGAACTCGAGTGAAAGCATCCTGTGATTGAAAGGGAAAACTAATCTAGCCTGTGCGTGAAGCCCGCTCCGAAAACGTCATCGTGAGATCATCCTGTGATCGTCGAGCCAGTTGTTGGAAGCATTTGTCGGTGTCTCCTGTGGATTGTTGTGACCACGCAGTACTAGACTGCGTGAGGCTTGTTGGCCTGTGAGCGACTCCTCCAGGTGAGACAGTGCGCAGAGGGAGAAGAGAACTCCTGGGAGAAATCCCTGTAGCTGCCATAGAGCCCAGAGACTTCCGGTCCGGTCTGTTCCTGTAACCGAAGGTAAGGGGGAATGGTAGCCGAAGGACTGTCTAGGTGACAGAGAAGGTGCACTCCCCTCGGGTGGAGCAGGCATGTGGGGAATGAGGGTCTGTGTGCAGTGAGCGTGGGAGATTCCTAGGAGAGCTTCTTCCTGGTGAATGTGAATGTGTTATCTTCCCGTAACCTCAGCCTAGCCTAGGATTCTTGCCTTGGGGTGGAGCTCGGTCCCAGCTTGGGGGTGACCTACTGTTGAGCTGATGAACAGTGTGGTCTAAGGCTGGGAGGTTCGTGGAAGGCCTGCTCTTGGTTGGTGATTTCTCCAGCTGATAAAAGATAAGTATTTTGAGTTATGTTTAACACATTTGGCATGAATGTGTTGTTCATGTATCATGTTTTCCGCTGTGTAAATGAATTACTACTGCATGCTATGGTTTGTTAATGGTAACAGTAACTTATATATTTTACTCTGTGAATTAAGTGTGTTTAATTGTGTTAAATGCATTTGGTTGGTAAAACCCAGTATGAGTTCTGTAGATTCCATGTACAGAACGGTAACCGAGAGGTTTGGTAAAATCCGGGTAGTGAATGGGTACACTACAGATCTTATACTTGCAGGCAGTTTGCCGAAAAAAGCAGCGTATCGGTTGACGCCGCAGGAAAATGAAGAAATTAAGAGACAGGTCCAAGACTTAATGGACAAAGGATTGATTCGGGAGAACTTGAGTCCATGCAATGTTCCAACAGTGCTCAGCCCAAGAAAGGATGGTGGTTGGAGAATGTGTACAGACTCAAGGGCAATCAACAAAATTACCATCAGGTACAGATTCCCATTTCCAAGGATGGACGACTTGATGGATTGCTTGAGTGGAGCCAAGCTTTTTTCAAAGTTTGATTTGAAAAGAGGATATCATCAAATTATAATGAGAGAAGGTGATGAATGGAAGACAACATTCAAGATGAATGAAGGGCTATATGAATGTCTTGTCATGCCATTTGGCTTGATGAATGCACCGAGCACCTTCATGATATTGATGAACGAAGTCCTGAAGGATTTCATTGGGAAATTTGTCATTGTATATCTTGATGATATATTAATTTTCAACAAAACTGAAGCAGAGAACTTAAAGCATTTAACTACAGTGATGAGAAGATTATAGTAAGATAAATTGGTGATCAATATGAAGAAATCACCATTTATGAGAACAAAACTCATTTATTTGGGTTTTGTTATCTCTGCAAATGAACTGAAAATGGATCCAAAAAAGATAAAGGTGATTAAGGATTGGCCATCACCGAAGAGTGTGTTTGAAGTACAAAGCTTCCATGGGTTGGCTAGCTTATACAGGAAATTCATCTGAAACTTCAGTGGAATTAGCACACCAATGATGGACAGGATGAAGAAAATACATAAATCTTTTCGTTGGACGGAGGAAGCGGAGAAAATTTTCAACCTGCTGAAGAAGAAGATCAATGAACAACCAATTCTGGTTTTTCCAGATTTCAACAAGACATTCCAGGTTAGGTGTGACGTGAGTGGATTTGCAATTGGAGCAGTCTTGAGCCAAGACAACAGGTCGATTGTGTATTTCAGTGAAAAACTGAATGAAACAAAGATCAAGTACTCCACATATGAAAAATAATTCTACGCAGTCATACAAGCGCTACAGAAATGGAGGCACTATTTGGTTCCCAAAGAGTTCATTTTGTACAACGATAATCGCGCTTTGCAATTCATGACTCAATAGGAGAAGTTGAACCAAAATCATGCAAAATGGGTTGAATTCATGCATAATTTTACTTTTGTGATTAAGCATATTTCGGGAACTGCTAACAAAGTTGTTGATGCTTTGAGGAGGAAATGTTTTCTTATGAAGGAATTCAGAGTCAATACTTTGGGTTTTGATAACCTCAAAGAAATGTACATGGATGATCCATATGTTCAGGAAGCATATGAGGCATCTGAGAATCCAATTCTTAGGGACAAAAGCCAATGGACCGAGTATATGATGCAGGATGGATTATTATTCAGGGGCAATCAACTATGTATTCCAAAATACTCTATGAGGGAGAACCTGCTGAAGGAAAAACACATCGGAGGATTGGTCGGACACTTCGGTCATGACAAAACATTCTCAAAGTTGAATAGCTCATATTATTGGCCAGGGATGAGAACATATGTTAAGAAATTCGTGGATAGATGCAGAATTTGCCAGTACACGAAAGGGAAAAGACAGAACACAGGATTATATCAAACATTACCCATACCTGAAAGGCTGTGGGACGCAGTGAGCATGGATTTCATATTAGGACTGCCAACAACACAAAGGGGATATGATTCAATCTTTTTGGTAGTTGACATATTTTCAAAGGTGACACATTTCATACCATGCTAGAAGACGAGTGACACAACTCATATTTCAAACCTGTTTTTCAAGGAAGTCGTCAGACTTCACGGCTTGCCAAAGAGTATTGTTTCTGATCGAGATACCAAGTTCGTGAGAAATTTCTGGAGGACCTTATGGAAGAAGCTAGGGACAAACTTGCCTTTTAGCTCAATGGATCATCCTCAGACGGATGGACAGATAGAGGTCGTGAACAGGAGCTTGGGAGATTTTCTAAGGATCTTAGTGACTGAACACCACAGTCAATGGGATCACATTCTTCCACAGGCGTAATTCGCTTACAATGATTCACTTAATAGAAGCACAGGGTAGAGTCCATTCCAAATTGTTTATGGAATGCAACCAAGGGGAGTTTCTGAATTGAAAGATGCAGAACAATCTTAATTCAGGAGTGCTAGTGCAGAGGACTTTGCGGAAGGAATGAAGGAGCTTCATAGTTGAATCAAGGAGCGATTGCAGATTTCAAGCCAATAATACAAGCGTAGAGCAGATCAACACAGGCGAGAACTTCAATTTGAAGTTGGTGATTTGATTCTTGCACATTTGAGGAATGAGAGGTTCCCAAAGGGAACGTATAACAAGCCGAAGATGAAGATGATTGGACCGTGCAAAGTCATTAGAAATTTTGGGGCAAAAGAATATGAGATTGAATTACCCGATGGGGTCAGAATCTCACTGATATTCAACGTTGCGTATTTGTACCCTTACAGAGCTGAAGAAACAGGAGCAGAGGGTGAACAGAAAGAAATTAAATGGACAAAACAAATTCCTGTAGCTAAAAAGCCACATATGGAAAGCATAATTGATAAGAGGATTAGCATAAAGACCAGGAGAAAAGATTATTTTGAATACTTGGTCAAATGGAAAGGACATCCAATTGAAGATGCCAGTTGGGAGGATGAAACAACAATTCAAAATCATGGACGAACACTGAAGGAACTCATGAACAAGAGTTCATGAGAATTTTCAAGTGAGGGAGTATGATGCAGGAGCATCGTAGAAAGCCAAAGCACGTGCCTAGCCAAAGAGATAGCTGCACACGCAGATGCAAATAGGACACATTTTTGTGGAAACGTTTTAAGTTTGGAAATCTGAAGCATTAATGTAATAGATAGGAGGAAAGTGCAGTTGCATTTATATCTACAGATCCGAACTGATTTTGGAGTGTATGTTCCTATCCGTCGTGTGTAATAGACATTTATGTTTGTTTAATGCAAGTAGGTAGATATGAATGTTAGATTAGACATTTTAGGAGTGTAGGAGGGAAAACAGATGATAGACACCCTCACCATGGTACCATTGTATAATTATTCAGAATTCGTAAGTTGTAGAGCTGCAGAGGAGAACAAAGAATTTTATGCATTTTTTTAGCTATTGATATTTACCATGTATAGGAGCACTGAAATTAATAGAAGAAATCTTTGATTCCAAATCTCTGTGTTTGTTATGGTTGTTGGAACCATCTGTTAAATGGTATGTTGCAGGCTTGTTTGTATTCTCTGTATGCATTTCTTCCAATGCTATGTATGTCTGTAGGTTCTGGAATTCTATGTTGAATGTTTGAATTCCGGGTAAGGGAAGAATGGGTTTCAATTGTTTCTCTTTCTAAAAACTCCTACAAAGAGTGCAGTGGAGGGTACACAAGGAGTGTGTCAACCAAACTTTGAGTTTCATCTCAAAACTCTCAGAAGAGATTCAAATTGTGTTTTTACAGACACAAGAGCTGTGCAAGGTGCGCGTAGGCCGAGTGAAGTCTTGGATTTTACAAATCCAGGAGGAAGATTGAGAGACTCCTGTTGCAAAGAGTGCATAGGGTCGAAGACTCAAATTTCAAAGGCTATTTGAAAGTTTTCCGCAAGGAGTGCGTGCAGTGATCCCTTTTGGAAGCTTGAGTTTACAAGTGAAATCTCAGGAGGGATTTAACCTTTGAAGTGATTAAAGGGAGATGAAGGTCAAACTCGTCCTGTAGAAGTCATTGAGAAGTGAATCGGGCAATCTGAATTCTCCATGGAGAACTTGCAACATCGCGTGGACCGTAGGATCCAGAGGAGTTGTAAGGTGGTTAGAAGTCGGACGAACCCACCACCCTGGTATCAAGAATCAACGTGGACCGTTGATTGTGGTCGGTTTGAGCCATTAGATCATTTCGTGAATTTGGGGGTTGCAAGTTTGGAGTGCAGGCCAAATCTTCGGTCACTCTAAATTCCCGAATTGTGAAAGGGACTATCAAATGTTGAATTGAACAGTAGAAACACTTTGTGGAGAGGCGTCAAAGACTCATGAGGCATTGGATCTAGCAAAGAAGTGAGGGGGTTAAGGCGAGTGACTTTTCAACACCCATAAGCTCAGGAGAAATAGTGGTTGTTGGATCCAATTCGACGAAATTTGTTGGATCTCGTGAGAATTCGTAGATCGGAATTTGGGGATTGGAGCGACAAGTGATTTTGGAGTCGAGAGTCGTGAACTCCCGGTTTAGCGAACCTCGAAAATATCCGGACCATCAGATCAGGGAAGGCTCATAGCCGTTGAACTCGTCAAAAGAGAAATTTCGGAGTCGGGAAATCATAGTGGGAGAGGAACGACCATTAGCTGTTCTCTCAAGTCACGAAACCCAAAATCCTTTACCGGCTTAAGCAAAGGATTTTCATTAACTCTTGTCGTGGTTTAGAGAAGATCCTGCGCGGATCTCGGCCCAAGCGCTGGTGGTCTGCATCAGATTATTATAAGAGAAATAAGTCTTTTTAAGTTTGAGAGTTCAAGAACTGTAAATAAACTAATTTCCATTAATTATTGATTTTTGTGGGTTCATTATTGGTTTTTGAGAATTAGGTGTTAACCAAACCAGTTTAAACTTTCTAGGTTTTTAAATGTTTTTAACCATCCATTAAAAATCTGCCATTTCAACCATTCTTATAAATTTCTAATCAAAATTTTAGATAAAATTTCAAAAAAATATTAAAAAAATAAAAGATTTATAGGACATCATTCTATAGGACACGCGATATGTTATACAAGTCGACGTGTTATACATGTTATAATTGAAGTTTTATTCATTTTCAACTTGATATCACTGAATTATGAAAAATAATTAGTCTACGGTTACTTCCTTGTTTACAGGTTTGCGTGTTTAACTTTTATGTTTTAGTTGTGTGCTTCCAAGCGGATTATATAAATGATTTTAAAGTTTCACATGTTTCCAGAACCACGTGTAGAGTTTTTTATTTTTTAAGCTTGTGCCTAAGACTGAAGTGGATTCTATCACTCGTTTTAAGATTGACCAGATTTTCCTTAGTCTAAACGGTCGTTGAATGTTTTGGAATTTGGACTTTGTGGGATTATATATATATATATATATATATATATATATATATATATATATATATATATATAATTGTATATGAAATTCGCTCACAAATTGTTTGTAAATTTTTGAAGTTAAATTTATATAATTCAAATTGTTTAGGGATTCTTTAAAAAGTTGAATCTATTTATGTATTTAAACATTTAATTTAAATAAAATTTATTTGAAATTCCTCACCCCCTATGATGATAAAAATGCATCCTATTTTTAATTGAATTTCTTAGTTCTATGTTTTAATTGAATTTCTTAGTCTACATTAATATATCTCTTCTCTTCATCAGCTGTGCACACCGTGGGCACTGCTCGGATAGGTTCCAAATATTTATGGGTTGTTATAATTTCCATCATGGAGCTATTCACTTCCAATTTGAATATGCACTTGATAGGCATATACTTATTTGATCCTCTATATTTTACGAGGCCAAAATACTAATATGATTGAAAAAAGAAACACCCACGCATGTATCCGTTGGTTATCCGTACTTGTTTGATATGATCTTAAACTTCTAAATAGCTTTCCAATGGATACTTCAGGAATTATTATTCCTTATTTTCGTCCAAAACCATGAGAATAGGACAATCCCATCAATTTTCTTAAAACATCAGGAGATTTTATTATAAAAATAGCAGAATAGCATCATTCAGAAAAAAGTTACAAAGTTTATAAAATGAACTTCTGGCATATATAGCTCTGTACTCTAAGCAGCTCACCGACGTTTACAGCTAAATGAGTAATAACATATGCATCTTCTCCATGATGTCTCTTTATATCCCTAATAACCTGCAAGCAAACGTACGGATATCGTAAGCTCGAGATGAGCCAAAAGACTGCAATGCAGCTGATCTAGACACATCCAGAAATCTATAAGGGTAAGGCTTGGGAGGTGGGGACTTATAGTATGAGGCAGCTAACAGATTTGCAGAATAAATGCAGCTAACAATCGAAACCAACAATAACTTGCAAATGAAAGACATCCCTGCAAGTACAGCCATCTTCTGCGCAGAAGTAGAGAACTCCAAAAGCCAAATTGGGTTGGTTAAGATGGTTATAGAATTTCAAATCCTTCGTAAACTTTACCAGTCAAATTACTGGATGGAGGGGATCCCTTGTCCCACAAACAAGAGGGTCTGATACACCAGTTTGGTGTCTAGCTTGACCATGACCTTAAAAATAGATTATTATTATTAATACTTACAAATATATTTGGATTATCTCTATATTAACAAAGAGTTATTAATTTTGTTTTCCCCTTATCTCTTATAAAGATATTTTATTATATTCTTTCACTATCCCTCAACCTACATTGAATATTAAATAACATTTATGGAAAGAAAAATAATAGTATGAAATCTAATTCCCTATGTTTAACTTATACAATAAGTTTTGAATAAATTTTACTAAAATAAATAAATAATGACTTTAAGCCTGATGGTTTATGCTTAACTTAACTCATGCTTTAGCGTTAATTCTCTAGTTTAAGTATATCTACACATTATTTTCTCCAAACTCGGGTACTTTTTTCCGAAATGAAAATTAGCACAAAATTATATTCACATATAATTTTTTTTACATACTATTTTCCAAGGACATAGTCCATTCCAAAAGGCATGATTGGAAATAAGCATCAACATTCATAGTCATCTTATATAGAGCATAGCTTAGAAACATCGAGGATAGAAACATTCAAAAAAATACACAGAGTCGAAGCTAGATCAAGACAGAAACATAAATAGTTATCATGCTTTAAACTAGATAAAAATAAGAAAATTGTTAGATGATTCGTTGGACTTGCTTCTCCAGGTGAAATACACAGAGTCGAAGCTAGATCAAGACAGAAACATAAATAGTTATCATGCTTTAAACTAGATAAAAATAAGAAAATTGTTAGATGATTCGTTGGACTTGCTTCTCCAGGTTCCCACTGATAATAAGTTATCTTTCCTTTAGGTACCAGAAGGGATTCTTTAGATAGCTTGTTTGCCTCTTTGTTGAAATCTCTATATAAGTGGTGAAAATTGATAACCTGGAACTTCTTCATCATAGATTTTGTACAAATCTTCCATCCTTCAATGGAAAAGAGATTTAGCTTACCTTTATCAATGAGCCACTCGATAATCACTCTGGACTCACAAAAGGCTTGTAATATGGAAAGAGAGAGATGGCTGGCTAATGTAAGAGTTGTCAAAATACCCATGAGCTCAGCCTTCGTATTAGTACCTTTGCCACAAATTAGATGCCACCTATAAACAATATTTTCTTCAGTTTTTATCACACCCCCAGCTCCACAATATAGTTTGTCACTTTTTGTTTCCCCATCAAAAAACGCAATGGAGGAGCCCTCTGCATACGATATCATACATACCTTTATGGGAACATGAGAAGGAGGCAATGTGTGCATTTTATACAGAACCAAAATCTTAAATATCACTGATTGGGCAGAGGGTACCGCGTTTTCAAAGGTGGTTATGTTCCTCTTGAGCCATATAAACCAGCAAGTTATAGCTGTGAGCGCAAGAGAGACCGATTTGTCCCCAATCCATTGACATAAGTAATCATACAATTCCTTTCCTTCCCAAATCCTCTTAAATTTCAGAGTGAATTTTAATCTGGCCTAGATATTTTTTTAAATAGATAGTCTATAAAGAGATGATTAATATCCTCTGAATTTTCTTTGCATAAAACACATAGACTGGACCCTTCCCAACCTCTCTTTTGTAAACTGTCCAAAGTTAATATATTTTGTGCCATTGCCAACCATATAAAAAGTTTAATCTTTAATTGAATATCCCATTTCCATATTTTTTTGTTTCCAGAGGGCCAAATGTTGAATATTCAAAGTAGAAACAAGAGCCAAATAAACATTTTTTACCGAAATTATGCATGACAAATCACCACTAGTCCACATTAATTGATCGGGGGTATCTCCGAGTGATACACCAGCTCATACGAGTTCTTTTTTATAATGATCCCATTATGTTGCAAGATTACCATTTAAGCCCAACGCTTCGCTACTGATCTAGCTGCCTGTATGATAATTTGAGTCCTAAGCGACCTTTGCTTGAGCTAGTACCGTAATTCCTTCCTTGTGAAGATGATCTACAAGGTCCTGTGATAGAAGATATATACCACGCAATCCCAGAATAAAATCTTTACCAAGAGATATATGGTGCCCCAAGCCCGATAACCAACTAAGCCAGTGAGTTAAGAGGTGAACAAACTTTAGTAAATTATTTCAGATCATGGACGTTGACCTGTGTTTGAAAATAATCGAACTGACCCAGTTTATAATAGTTGTATGTTTTAAGTATTTATCCATAACAATCTTATGTCAGATACCATCCCCGAAAAGAACGCGTCAAAGTGTGTTAGCATTCAAAGCTAAATTGAAGTGTGATAAGTTCTATAAACCCCATCCTCCACAAGACTTTGGCCGAGATAAGACCTCCCAACTGCATAGATGGTAATGAATGGAAACATTGTGGCCTCTCCAAAAAAATTTGAACATTAAGTTATGAACTTGGTTGATGATAGACTAAGGAATAAGTTCCATGGCCATTCAATAAATCAGTTGGCTTTCCAACACCGATTTGAGAAGGATATATCTACCACCCAATGAAATCCATTTATAGAAATAGTGATCCAAGTGGATATCGGTGGCCACCCACCTTTTCCAATTGGCTCAAAACAGTTTTCTGGCAATTTTGACAATTTACTATTTTTAGCAATTTTAAACTTCTGGGGCCATTTTGAGGACCTAAATGAAGATTTTTCGGGATTGAGATCCTCAATGATAGCCAAAAGAATTATTTATCCCCCAAAATGAATCTCCTCAATGGTACCTTTTCAACGAGATATCATACGCCTAAAACATAGATCGTATGCAAAAGTTACGACCCTGGAAAGTTGATGTACTAACTTACCCAAACGGGGCCCACATGAATTTTGGCGCTTCATCTCCTAGGGTTAGGTTTTTGTTTGTCTAAGTTTTTTTGTCCAGTTGTATATTGATGGCTACCCACCTCTTCCAACTGGCTCAAAATAATTTTCTGACAATTTTGGCAATTTACTATTTTTAGCAGTTTTAACTTCGGGGGCCATTTTGAAGGCCTAAATGAATGTTTTTTGGGATATAGATTCTCCATGATAGCCAAAGACATGATTGATCCCCCAAAATGAATATCCTCAAATATACCTTTCGAACGGGCTATCATACGCCTAAAATGGAGATCTTTGCAAAAGTTACGACCCTGGGAAGTTGATGTATTAACTTACCCAAACGGAGCCCACATGACTTTTGGCGCTTCATCTCATAGGGTTAGGTTTTTGGATGTATAGGGTTTTGGGCATTCCTGTTTATTGTAAAAAAGGCCTTTAGAGCCTCATTGTAATCATCTTCTTGCGAATGAGCACAACCCTCAAATCTCTTCTCAGAGATAAGACGCCACCATTCCAGCATGCTTGTTTCCACTGCATCTTACAGTTTCAGCTTATTTCCTTATTGAATAGAAAACCAGTTTGATTGTATCTCTGTTATTTTGTGTTAAGCACCTCTTAATAATCTGTATTCGTTTTGTTCTTCTCATAAAATCCGGATCAATTTATGCCATTCCAGTTTATTGTAAAAAGACCTTCAGAGCCTCATTGTAATCGTCTTCTTGTGAATGTGAGTAGTTGTCACATCTCTTCTCAGAGATAATCTGCCACCATTCTAGCGAGTCTTTTACTCTGTATTTTTATATTCTCTGTACATTTCTTTCATTAATATAAATCACGTATTACTGTATATCTGTGTTTATGGTTGCATATATGGTACATTTATGTTATTATTGGATATCTACGATATCTCTGTGCATTTCTTTATTATATTTTCGCTCTCATTTCATGTCGAAAATAATCTAGATCAGTGCTATCAAAGCAGGATGCTCTTGATCATTTTTCAGTGCATGTCCCCAACAAGGTCCGAGTATAGAAAGTTGGGTCTCGATCTTGGCTCTCTTGAATACAACCGCTCTCACATGCCCAATAAACACTCAATGGCGGAAGAAAAGAACAATGACGGAGCAGACGATCCTATCAATTTGTTGCTTGTGAAATCTCTCACGCGATAGAGGGACAAAATGATGGATAATTTTCCGCACATCCTTCAATGTCTGCCGATAGCAACAAGTGCATATTCATCAAACAACCACTTTGGAAGTAACTCTCCTTTCAAAGTACATGTTAATTTTGACATTCCCATATTTGAAGGTCAGATAGATGCGGATGCCCTAGACAAATGGTTAAATCTGCTAGATGGGTATTTCTTTGTTCACCATTTTTTCAACAGAGAGAAGATCACCTTCACAGTCCTTAAATCTCTCCCCCATGTCAAACATTGGTGGGAAACTTACTGGGAGAAAAGTTCCATAGAGGAGTCGAGAATATATGGGCTGAGCCCACTTGGGATTTTTTTGTGGACGCGGTAAAGGAACAATATTACCCCATTGGAAACGATGAGGACCAATACATGAGATGGACCACACTACGACAAGAGAGGGGCCAAGCAGTTCTGGAGTTCACCAATACCTTCCATACCTTGCACACCAAGTTGGGTATCAAAGACTCCGAACGACATTTGGTTATGAAATACTATGGAGCCCTACACAAATACATCCAAACTGAAATGGATTTTCTAGATATCTCATCACTCGGTGCTACTTATCGATATGTTGTTAAATCAAACAGAAATTTAAGCACCAAAACAAACGAGAGTTTGGGTCTCCAAATCCACAACAACCAAAGTATGACAAAGACAACCCTAACAAACAGTCTTCTGAAAACCAGTCCAAGCCACATGTAAAGAAGGGTCATGAGAAGACAAAGAAGGACACCGGAGAATGGTACGATTTCCACAAAAGCCCCTCTCACAACACCGATGAATGTCGCTCAAAACAGTCATTGGTGGTCGAGATCAAAGACAAGGAGCCGAACCCTAATTCAGAATCTAATTATGAAAATACTTGTAAAAGATAGATCATCGATGCAGGCCCCACTTCTATTGTCGCAACCGCAACAATTCAACCAGAACAACCAACAGATCCTGAAGAGGGGGAGTGCCTTTTTCATTTACAGATGTGGGTGAAGAGGACCCCGCTGCAATTTATTGTTGATAGTGGAATCCAAAAGAACCTCATCTCAGCAGAGGTCATCAAATAGTTGGGATTGTTGACAACACCACACCCGCAACCATACAACATCGGGTGGCTTCGCCAAGGACAAGATCTATGTGTCAGCCAACAGTGTCGATTATCATACGACATCCAACCCTTTAAGGATGAGGTATTATGTGATGTTTCCCCACTGGATGTCTGTGATGTCCTCTTTGGCGAACCATACATGTGGAGACACCATGTTGTTTATGAGTCTCAACCCCATAGTGTCATTGTTACTTTGGGGGGTCATCTCTACAGAATACCAGAGGTAGTTCCAACTATTGTTCCACCTAAACAGTGTTGCAAGGTAGTATCTCATACTGCAAAATTCGGCTTCATCACAATCTGTTCAAAAGGGGAGCAAAAGGACACTGCAACCACTACAACCTCGCCCCAAACACCTTCTATCCAACAGAACCACGTCGAAAAGGTTGTAGCAAAGCGTAAATATTCCTTCTGCACATAGGGATCTCATGACTAGTTAAAAAGGTCCAACCCTTCCAGCCACATGTTCGTGACGACCTTCAACAAGCTAAGCAACACAACTTCTCCAACAAGGCAAGCAACTCATCAAGATGCAGATTCAACAAACCTTTTTCCCTCTCCCCCGGGCACTCAACGCAATGGATACCATTGCTCCCTAAGGAGGGAGGATTGATCCAGGTGGATATTGGTGGCCACCCACCTTTTCCAACTGGCTCAAAATAGTTTTCTGACAAATTCGGCAATTTATTATTTTAGCAGTTAAAGCTTCTGGGGCCATTTTGAGGGTCTAAATGAAGTTTTTTCGGGATTAAGCTTCTCAATGATAGCCAAAGGCATGATTGAGCCCACAAAATGAATCTACTCGAAGATACCTTTCCAACAAGCTATCATACACATAAAACAGAGATCGTATGCAAACTTTACGACCCTGGGATGCTGATGTACTAACTTACCCAAACGGGGCCCACATGACTTTTGGTGCTTCATCTCCTAGGGTTAGTTTTTTCGATGTCTAGAATTTTTGGCATTACGAATTATTGTAAAAAGGCCTTCAGAGCCTCATTGTAATCATCTTCCTATGAATGCAAGTAGTCATCACATCTCTTCTCAGAGATAAGATGCCACCATTCTGGCGAGTCTTTCACTATGTATTTTCACAGTCTCTATACATTTCTTTGATTAATAGAAATTGTGTATTACTGTATATCTGTGTTTATGGTTTCATCTCTGATACAGTTCTGTTATATTATTGGATATCTGCGATATCTATGTGCATTTCTTTATGATATCTCTTCTCTCATTTCATGCCGAAAATAGTCTGGATCAACTAGTTGCCAATCTTCTTTTCGATTTTATTTATTAACCAACTCCAATCCACCACTCTTTAAGGACTTGTCTTCAAAAGAAACCCCAGGTACTTGACACCTATGGGTAATGTAGTAAAGGTGAACGAGAGAAAGGATTTGAAACGTAATAACTCTATTTTATAGAGGCCCTCAAAGTGCATTGTTGTTTTTGATGAGTTTACATGCAGACCAGATGCATTACAAAACAAACCAATGAGGTTTTCTATCTCCCGCCACTCAAGAAGATAATCCTTTGTCAGTATTAAAACATCATCTACAAAAAATAAATGTAGGATGTGTATCATGCTATAGACTATTATACCAGAAAGCTTTCTCTCTTCTTTGCTCTTTTTCAATAAGAGATTGAAACCCTCCATCACCAAAATGAATAATAAAGGTGAGAAAGGGCATCCCTGACGTAAACCCCGCCCACTAGGAAAGAACTGTGTAGTCTCCCCGTTGATTAATACAACATAGGTAGGAGAACTTACACAACTCGTTATCCACTTTTTCACTTGATAAACAAACCCGACTTGTATTAGAATCATATGGAGAAGATCCCAATATATGCAATCATAAGCTTTATTCAGATCCAATTTTAGAATCATGGATTTAGATTTTTTCCTTGAAATACTATGCAAACATTCGTGAGTTATACCAATAGCATCTTGGATCCTTCTACCTTTTAGGAACCCTAGTTGTTCTTGTGATAGATTTCATGATATAATAGGTTTAATCTTATTGGCTATAACTTTAGATATCAACTTATAACATAGATTGCACAAAGATATAGGTCTATAATCCCCGAAAGTAGTGAGATTATTTTCTTTAGGTATTGAATCTAGGAAAGTGGAATTTAAAAAACCTGGAATATTTCCCATTCTTCTAGATTCCTCCACCATCTGTACCATATCTTCGCCAACCAATTCAAAAAAGGTTGAGAAAAATTCCACAGTCCAGCCATGAGGGTGTGGACTCTTGTCCCTGTTGAACAAATCAAGGACCTTCTTAATTTCATCAGCTGACACTGGCTCAAATAAAATATTAGTCTCCTCATTTTGAACCATTCTATGTAAGAGATTAGTAACTTCAATTTTTTCATTTGTAAATGAGTCTACACCAGTCTTCATTTTTTTTTTAAATATTGTGTCGTTGCCTCCTTTATGTCATTTTTCCTTGTAAGACCAATACCATCTTCATCATAAGTTTCCCAAATGTGTTTATGAATGTGCCTCTGATTTGCAAATTGATGAAAAAATTGAGTGTTGCGATCACCACTGCTTATCCATATCAATCTGCTACGTTGAATCCATTTTTCCTCATTGTAGATCAGTAACTTGTTCCTTTCCCTTTCCATATTCCCAAGCAGTATTTCTTTTTCAACTTGAGAGTTATCCTCCACAAAAATTAAAAAGGTATCCTTGATGTGAGACTCGAGGTAATCCAAACGCTTCACCAGAATGTCTTCTCTCTTTTTTGACCACTCCTTTGTCTAATGTTTGAAATATTTTAACTTCCATACCAACTTGTGTTGATAACCCGCTTCTAAACAGTATTTAAGATCCTTCTAGACTTTATAAACTAAAGCCTTGTAATCAGGTTCAAGTAACCAGAGCAGATTAAGTTTAAAGGGATATGATCTGTAAAATGACACTAAATCCAACTGAAATATAATAGGAGCATGATCTGAAATGAACGGATATTCCACCCATGTATGATAAATACTAGTCAATGATAACATACCTTCTGATATCAAGCATTTGTCTAGACGTTTTGCAATAGCATGTATACCCTGATGATCCAGCTTGTCTAGACGAATATCCACAAGATTATTTGATTGGAGAAAATTTTTGTAGTGGTATGCCATAGGACCCGAATAGTTAGTATCTCCCCACACTTCATCAGATCAGAGAGTGATGTTCAAATCACCAGCGAGGATCAAGTTATCAATAGAAAAAATACCACTGTTAGCCAATTTATCCCAAAAAGCTTGTTTATCCGAGCAAGGTCCATAAACATTGACTAATGAAATTAATCTCTGAGTAGCTATAACTTTTCCAGATAGAATAATACCCACGCAAGTCAGAGTAGGAGGTAAAACAAAGGAATTCGGGTCCTGGGTTACTACAAAACCATCTGAAGAGCCTAGAGAGTTGACAGCACAAGATATGCGAAAATTCAACAAAAAACCTCTGGCTTTTTGTTCATTAACAAGGGTCTCTTGTAAAAAAATTATATCTCATTGAACATGATCCAATAACCAGCGGAAGGCGCCGGCTTTAAGGGAGCCCCCTATCCCTCTGATATTCAAGGACAACAAGATAATTATTTCTCCCTTGCTAGGGCCTTCAAAGCTCTAAGTGCCCCACTATCCAAAGTGGAAGTTTCATTTACACCAACAGTACCAGATCCCCCTCCCAGCTTTTTCCGAGAACTTCGAGTTTGTATGGGAGAGTTTTCTATGCCTAAGCCTCTCAACCATGTGAACTCCTTCCCTGAACCTTCAGGAACGGTAGTGGATGTAGAGGCTTTTTCCCCACCCGCAGTATCAATATAGACAACTTTACCTAGGTAAACACGTAAAGGGATAAGATAAGTCTTGGTCTCGGCCGTGAGGGAAAAGGGAATCAAGGACAACTGAGAGAGAGGGAAGCTTCATCATCTTTTGATCCCCTACATCTCAGAAGAATCACATCATTTGATGGAGACAAAGGAAGTGAGGAGATAGTCATTGACTGGGGGATCTCAGCAACAGTATAAGGAGAGTCTAGACACGAAGACAAAATAGGAATATTTTTTCCATTCAACACATAGTTCTGTTCAATAAGACCTGTTTGAACCTCAAGGCTCAACTCTTTGACAATAAAAATTATGATTATTAGTAGCCTCCAACAAATATTCCACCACTCGGGGGGTAGTTCACAGCTAGTTGACCTCTTTAACCAAGGCGAGGAGTCCACAACTACACATTTCCAAGATGTTAAAGACTCATAAAGAGAAGGAAAAAAAGTTTTGAGCTTACCAGAAAGAGTGTTCACCGAAACTTCGTGTGCATTCATCTCCGACTGGAAGTAAGGATCTTTAGAGCCAAATATCTCCACTGCAGGGGAACAATCCGACACATCCCAGTTTGCTAGTTCATCATCCAGTTCCTCCACTACCTCTAAGACTTTACAGTCTATGCGTAAATGGCCCGTGCAATGAAAACGGTTACAACGAAAGGGAATCCCCACCGCCTCCGTCAGAGATTTGTTTCCCACCATCTTTGTTTTGCAGAAGCCCTTTCTTCTATCAATTTTCACACAAACCTAGACAAACCAATAGTTTAAGTTCTTCTCGGTGCATCGGAAACGAATTTCGCTTGCATCTGCACAGATCCGGGTTCGAATCCCCGCGGCTGTAAAGAGGATTCAGACTGAAATGCAAGCAAAAGAACAAGAGCATCATCACACATATGGGAGGAAAGGTAGTGGATAGCGTCTGTCGGTGGTATCAACATCGCTGGAGTCATTCTTCGAGCGCACAAGAATCAGGAAAAGATAAAGATACAGTTAATTATGTTTCTTCTTCTTCGGTCTCCGCATTACCTGTAGAAACTAGGGCAGCGGAGAGTCGTGGCTTGAATCTCGTGCGCATGCAGTTGAGAAGCAAAATGGCCAGACTTGATCGCTCCAAGAAAGTCAGTCTCCTTTCCTTTTAGCTTCTTATTTTTTTTAGCATTAATTTTTTTTTTTTTTTTTCCCGTAGCTGCTCTGCGCATTTGTCATTTTTATCATTTCATTATTGGTTGTACAAGTTAAATATTAACATTTTAAAGTAAACACTTGCTTTGGAATTTCTTTATTTGCAACTCTAGATTTGTTCAATTTTACTGTGAGATTCGAATTCTGGTGCACCAGGTCAGTGTAATTGGTAATCATTTTAAACCCAACGCGTCCCTTAATAATAAACCCCCACCTCAAGTGGAGGAGATGGAAACCCCGATGTTGGAACTGCTAGGTGTAGTAGGACCTGGAACTAATAACCACTTGGTGGAGTCAGCTCAAGGATACAAAATTGTACTGCTACCTGCCGCAGTAACTAGCCGTTGGTGAACGCCCATAGATATAAGCACATTCTACTCAATCTTGGTCTCCACCAATCTTCTCAGTCAACAACACCCAAATATCTTCATAGAGTACACCAGAGAGCGTTCGATAATAACTTGGAATAGACAAAAGAAACACAGATAAATATAAATCCTAAACAACTACCAACACTATACAAAATTTCTTATGCATTTCAACAACAATCTTCGTACTCTTCACAAAGGACTGCGAGTATACCGTCATTGCTTAAACTCTGCAGAGTGAAATAGGATAAGGAGTTGTTTGGAACGAGAGTGTAGGTATGTCCATAAAGTGGATAAAGTAAAGGGAATGAGTGAACGGATAGTCTATATAGCAAACACTGTGACACTTTTCACCATAGGTGGTAAAGAAACTCCGTAAAATATCTAAAATAGAGGCAGTACAAAACTCTGAACACTTGTCACTTCCAATAAAAACCAAAACTAGGAGCAGCTATTAGTCCTTGTTGTAGGAAAAGAGGGACTATAGTGATCAATAAATCGTTGACTTGGTATTAAATTGTGCATTGACCACAAATATTTGCATATTATCTATTGTTGGAACAAGGGAAGTGAAAACATCGATTTTTATATAATAGAAAGTATCATGTTTGTCAAGATCTGATTGGACAACGGATTGGAGGTCTTATTGGTGGCTTCACTATTCCCAATGTTATATTTGTTGGCATATCCAAAGTATTTGAATCGTATATGGTATTTTAGAATCATATATTTTCTTATGCATTGGTTGAAAGTGGATTAATGCTAGCATTAGTTTGAATGTTTCATTAAGCATTTTCTACTAGCTTGAATACATTGTCTACCATATTAGTATGTCTGGTTTTTGCTTTATTGTTGCCTGCTTTAAGAGAAGAGGCTTGTCACACTGCATTTTTTTCTTAAATGTTTGTATAGGGCTAGGCCCTTAGACAATCCTGACAGTCTTAAATGTTTACCGAACAAGTCTGACACTCTTAAATGTTTATTGTACAAGTGCGTTGGAATACAGTTTCATTCGATTTTTTTGATGGTAGTCGGACATCGTCCGTCGATTTTTATATAATAAAAAGTACCATGTTTGTGAAGATGTGATTGGACAATGGATTAGAGGTCTTTTTTCCGGATTCACTATTCCCGATGCTATATATGTTGGCATATCCAAAGTATTCCATTGTATATGGTCTTTTAGAATCATATATTTTCTTATGCAATGGTCGAAGGTGGATTAATGCTAGCATTAGTTTGAATATTTCCTTTAGCAATTCCTGTTAGCTAAAATACATTGTTTACCATATTAGTATGTGTGATTTTTTTTTTATTGTTGCGGGCTTCGAGAGAACAAATCTTCCACGCTACTTTTTTTCTTAAATCTTTGTACAGGGATAGGCCCTTAGGCAGTCCTGACAGTCTTAAGTGTTTACCTGACAGGTTAAATGTTTATTGTGCAAATGTGTTGGGATACAGTTTCGTTCCATTTTTTTTATGATCGACATCACTACTCCAGTCGTCGATGCTTGTTCGTTGCTTGGTTCCATGAATGTTGTTCTTGTTTGATTCAACTTTGCAAAGTTGAGGTCCTGCAACTGCAATTGGACATCTTCATGGTTGTTAACTGGTTTGTTGTTCTTCAACTTTGCAAGCTATTGGACCTATTATTGTGGTTTCCAGTTTTTGAGGCTGGCCTCTTGCCATCTCTCGTTGACAGGTAAGTTTCTCTGTTGTTGTTTTTTAATGGTGGGGGTCTCTGCCTCCAAATTCTGTTGCAGACCATCTTTGTCTTTGATTTTCATTTATGTTCCTCGAAACCATGCGTCTTCATATGTTGGCTGCAACGTTCATAGATGTTTGGAAAATTGCAATGCAAAGGGATTCTTGAAAAGTAGTTCAAAGTTGTTATAAGAGGGAACCATCGGTCAAAGTGTAGACATGGGGAATGCTTTTATTCTGTGGGTCAAAAACTTGCGCCCACCTATTGTCTTTCTACCCAGTAAATTTATGGTGTTATTTATTTGAGTTGTTTCTTCTGTTTGGTACCCAGTTTCTAACTTGTATTTTTCCTATTTTGCTTTCCTTTTTTTGGGGGGTGCTATTATTTTTTTTCCCCCTTTTCTCTGTTTTCAGAGAAAGTGAAAGTATCTAACAAACAACTTCAAAATCAGAGTTGAAAAGATGGAATAAGTAATAGATGTTGAGTCGTATGAAATAGATACACATTCCATTATACATGGCAGCATTGACATGGCTTGGCATGGCAATGTCCTTTTTAGATTGGATGCATTCTTGTATATTGTAGGGGATTGCCTTCTCGATACATTCCAGGTTCTGTTGCATTTCTGGTATTCATCGACCGACCTGCGCAATGGATTGATAGATTATTTCTTGGCCTCTTTAAAAAATGGCAACGCGGAGGCATTGAACTCCTATGAATACAAACTAGAATCTTATTTTCTTCGGCAGTTTCACAGAATACATGATGTCACCATGTATTTTTCAAATATGTGGTTGTCTTCATATCCATATCTGCCTGCACACGAAAGAGGAATTTGGGGAGACACATTTTGTATAGAGTGGCTATCTAACTGGCTCAATATATCGGTTGGAATATGGTCATTGACAAGAAAAACAAGATATCTACTATTCAACAAAGCTCCCTCTAACAATCCATATTGCATCTTGTTCCATGATGCCAATGCTCTCAGTGGTCATTATGAACCACTCCTGTATAGAAAAATTTCCATATGCAATGTTGAAGTAACTCATATTTACTTGTCCCTCTTTTGCAAAGACCTTGAATCACAGTGGGAATAGATTATGCATCACATAGATTGTCATGGTTTACAATGTTAAGAACCAAACATCAATATAGCATAGAAAAACCTCGGGAAAAGTACTCAACACCTTGAAAAAGAGATAATTTCAGATAATAAGCCTCTTCGAGGGGGAAACCTCCTTTTACCCCACTTAAATGTTCAAGTACAAGATG
>ML786506.1:480432-492564 GCA_009831015.1 Picea engelmannii | reverse complement strand
TTAAATGATTGATAGATTAATAATATAATGCATTGATTAATTAATTAATACATTGATAAGATAATAATACATTAATAAATTAATACATTAAATATATCAATAAATGCAAATGCATTAAAAAATGATTAGGAAAATATTAATACATTAGTAAAGTATTATTACACTAATGAAGTAATATATTATTACATTAATGTATAATGTAGAGTGTTAAACTATTAATACATTAAGAATACATTATTACATTGTTGTAATATATAAATTAAAGTATTAATGCATTGTGCATAATGTAACATATTAAATATTAGTACATTAATAATGCAATGTATGAATTAATTAATACATAAATACATTTTTAACTAATACATTGTTAGAGTATTAATATAATAACAAATTAATACATTAATAATACATTATTAAAGCAATAATACATTAATAAAAATATTATTAAAGTATTACTACATTAATACATTTATTGAAAAAAATTGTGGTTGATTATGGTGGACCATCATCATGGTTCTCATGGTCATGACTATGAATGACATTGATGTATATTGTGATGTATTAATTTAATTAATTAATAAATTCATACATTTGTAATAAATACATGATCGACAATAGACATGGCACATTTGGAGGACTGAACCTAATGAACTTTACCCTGAGACGAAGCTAGATCTACAGGCCTTCAAATATTGTGCAAATCAAAGGAAAATTTATATCACGGAAGGTCTGGATATAGTTAGATGGGGGCACTCCACAACAGGAAACTTCTTAGTCAAAGAAGCTTACTATTTACAGGAAAAGTACCAGGAACAACCAAGGGAACGTATATGGGGCAAGATCTAGAACCCAAAATTTTGGCTGAAGGTGTCCATATTCTTATGGCTCACCATCCAAAATTGCATTCTCACATGGGAAAATCTTCAGAAACGAGGATTCATAAGCCCTTAAATCTTCCCCCACTGTCAGGAATAGGAAGAAATGATGGAGCATCTATTCAACCATTGCAACTACAGTGAGATCATTTGGGACCCTGGGAAACATAAGTAATGCATCGCTCCAACAGAAATCAAGCCAGTATCATAAGCACAATGGAGAACGGGGACTCGATTTCCTATCAAAACCCAATCTTGGATTGCATCTGGAAGCTTTTCCCTGGATTCACCATGCAGAAAATCTGGAAGGAAATAAACAAAAGGATTTTTCGCTTGATGACCTCCCCACTCCCCCCACTCAACTTGGGAAAGGATTATGAACCTGATTCAGGAAACGATTAAGAGTGGGCAGTGGTCCCAAGAGGAACTTAAATGTAATCCGGGCAAAAGTCATATCCTTCAAATCTGGCAGCTCAACCTCACCGATGAAAGAAAGAACATTGGAGTCACTAGAACAACTGGCATCCCGTGCACTTAGTCCCCCCGACCCAATGGTTTTATTAAATTAAAATTCTATGGCGTGTCAAAAGGGAATCCAGGTTCGACAAGATTTAGGGAAGTCCTCTGAAATGAAGGAAAAATTATGTACTATGCAGTAGGCTATCTAGGATTCAATACAAATAATGTTGCTCAACTCTGGAGCCTTCTTAGAGGAATCA
Source organism: Picea engelmannii (assembly GCA_009831015.1). NCBI lineage: Eukaryota > Viridiplantae > Streptophyta > Pinopsida > Pinales > Pinaceae > Picea > Picea engelmannii. The sequence goes on along the minus strand of ML786506.1, from coordinate 490,970 downwards.
AGTTAGAAACATACCATGACTTACCCAAGCTCATAGTGGAGGGAGATTCCCAACTCATTATCCAACTTATTACTAAAATTATTCATGGGTCACACCCCATGGAGGTCTCACCCAATTGGAGACTCTCAGGATTGTTGGAAGATTTCAAATCCCTCTTACAACCTAATCTCACCCTTATGCCCTCACATGTGAAAAGAGAGGCAAACAAAATTGTTGATTGTCTGGAAAATGAAGGTGTGGCTTCCATGGTGGATATGATTCACTCGAACACGCAAACCTCTCCCTAATCTGTTCTACCATAACGTTTCTTGGACTTAGCTAGGAAATATTTTCCAATCCTAGCCTGCCCCATACCCAAGACATTAATATGGCAGGGTGACATCCTTCACCTCATTCTTAAATGGATGGAGGTCATTACTTCCTGTCGAGAAGGGAAGGACATCTCCCTCGTGTGAGAATTATGGTGACCACAAGGTGTAATTGCAGTGGGGGGCTCGGTATAGAGGTCATGTCGTTATTTGGCATTTTACTCCCACTCGGATGAGGATGGATCCATTTATCCTTTCGCTCCATCAACTTGGAAGCTCTAAGAATGATTTCTTCATCCCGATGACCCTCATAGAAATAGCCCTGCGAATTATCAGCCTACCTGGCCTAGCCATGCCAAGGGAAAGATGAAATATGAGGCACGACCCATCCTGGTTTGGTCTTGCTTCCAGAAAGTGAAGGCTACAGAGACTAGAGCATGCCTTGTCCATTGCTCGGACCCAACAATGGGAGAAACCACAAACACTACCACTGGAATACATTGAGGAAGAGATTCTAGAGGAACCTATCCAGGTTCCTCCGAAATCCCTCCTCTTCATAGTGCCAGACAATTGGCAGCCCCCCAGCCATAATCCGTCTAGCACAAGCACCCTAGCTTCCATGGAAGAGGTTGCCTATATAATTGAGGAGGAATTCCTCTGTTTTGACTTAGTGACCACAATTCAGAACATGGACAACCAAGTCGGGTTAGTGGTGGAGGGGGTCAATTTGGTGGAGGCTAGGGATGAGACAACGATGGACTCATGTGTGGTGGTGGTGGTCTTAGTCTCGGAGGTGGAGGGATGCAGAGTCTTGGTGCTTCCACCACTCTTAGAACTCCCTGATTTCTGCCAGGCTCCACCACCTTTCTTCCATCCGGAGAAGCTCGAGCTCGTCTTTGAGCTACAAAACCAGATGGTTGACCAGATATACCGAGACACCCTCATGCACCAACAAATTGACATGCTTGATGAGGCCTTCTCGAATGCACCAACAACTCAACGTTTTCTGACATGTGTGAGGCCTTTCGTGCTCCATCCCAGGGATGGGCCCTTAAGCGACGCTCCAAACGACATGCCTCTAAGTGCAATTGTGTAATCTCTCTACTTTGGTCACCTCGTGCACTCTTCACTCAGCTCTCTGCACTACTACATTGTAGTTTTATAGTTCTGTCTTGTTTTTTCAGTTGATAGTATTTCTCAGTTGCATAACACAGTTCAGTAAAAACTGGAACCCGCCACTTGTTCTGGTTTCTGTTTGGCAGGGCAGATGGTGGATTGCTATTTTGAACAATGACATCACAGTATGCCACCTCTTTCGATTTCTGCTAATGTGGCAGAGCAAGTGACAGACTGTAGCCATGTGGCATTTTTTGTACTCTAAAAGCTAAGTAATAGGAATTTTCCCTTTTTATTTACAAAAAAATAAATAAATACATTACTAAAGTAGAAATACATTATTATATTAATATAATGTATAAATTAAAGTATTAATTTACATAAATGTATAATATAAAGTATTAATTAATTAATGCATTAATAATGTAATGTATTAATTAAGTAATACATTTATGCAATATTAATTACTACATTGTTAAAGTATTAATATAATAATAAAGCAAAAGATTAATAATACATTGTTAAAGGAATAATAATAAAAAAAATATTTCACACCTTTAATACATTAAATGAATTAATAAATACATTACTAAAGAATTAATATATTAATGTTCAATTTAGCATATTTAATTATTAATAAATTAATAGTGCACTAATAAATACATTATTAAAGTATTAATGCTTTAATAAATACATTAATAAAGTAGTAATACATTAATAATATATTATTTAAGTATTAATACAATAATACTTTAATTGAAAATGACTATGTTTGAGTATGGTTGACCATGACCATGGTTTACTTTGGTAGACCTTGGTTGACTTTGGGAAGGAAAGGTTGGTTATGGTTGACCATGGTTTTCCTTCATCATGGTTGAGTGAGGTTGACCATGGTTTTCCTTCATCATGGTTGAGTGAGGTTGACCATGACCATGGTCGACTATGGTTGATCAGAGTTTATTATGGTTGAGCATGCCCATGAATGATCTTCGTTGACCATGTGGATCTCATTATGGTGGGCCATGTTGATTATGTTCACCATAGTTTACTATGGCACTACTGCATTGCAATGTTGATCATATTTTGTTCGTCAAATTGTGAAATCATGCTTTGTTCGTCACATGCCAACATCAGTTTTTGTTCATCAAATTGTGAAATCAACTTTTGTTCATCACATTGTGAAATCAAATTTTGTTCATCACATGTTGAGATAAGGTTTTGTTCATTGCATTGTGACATTAGCTTTTGTTCGTCACTTTTCATCGTAAGTTTATGGTCATCAAATTACAATGATGGTTTATGTTTCTCACAATATGGCATTGGAATAAGTTTGTCATAGTTCAATAGTGGGTCATGTTTGTCACATTGGGACATTGGAAAATGTTTGTCACATCAGCACATTGGGTTTTGTACATCAAATTGTCAAAATAGTTTTTTTTTGTCCCATTATGACGTTTGGAAATGTCTATCACATTGCATTTTTTCAATTACAACGCCAATTTGTGTTCGTCTGATTGTGATGTTCGTCATTGTTCATCACATTGTGATGTGCGTATATGTTCTTCACAATGTGACATCCATATATGTTCGTTGCATTGCAGTGTTACTGTGTTTGGTAGATTGAATTGTTACTATGTTTGACACATTACGATGTTTGGAAATTCTTGTCACATTGGGGCGTTTGTATATGTTTGTCACATTGTGATGTTACTATGCATGGTAGATATCAACATTACTATGTTTGACACATTACGACGCTTGGAAATTTTTGTCACATTATGACGTCCATATATGTTTTTCACATTACGACATTATGATGTTTGGTACATTGCAATTTTACTATACTCGACACATTGCAATGTTTGGAAGTGTTTATCACATTGCGACATTAGGATATGTGTGTCACATTGCAACTTGAGGAAATTTTTGCCATATTGCAAAGACAGGGTGATGTGGGACACATTGCAACATGTATTTATGTTTGTCACGTTGCAAAACTACTATCCACGTTGCGACGACATGCCTATTTTCGTCATATTGTGACGTTACTATGTTTCATAGATTGCAATGTTACTATGTTCATAACATTGTGACGTTACTATGCTCGTCATATTGCAACACTATATTTTCATCACATTTCAATGTTATATGTTCGTCACAGTGCGAATTTATTATGCTTGGTAGATTTCAACGTTACTATGTTCAACAAATTGTGACATTTGGAAATTTGTGTCACATTGTGACATTGCAATAAGTGTGCCACGATGAAACATAAAGAAATGTTCATCACATTGCGACGATAAGATGATGTGAAACATAATGCATGACATGCCTATCCACATCCATATATGTTCCACAGATTGCGACATTTGAAAATGTTTGTCAGATTATGATGTTTGTATATCTTCGTCACATTTCGACGTTTGGAAGTGTTTATCACATTGTGACATCAAGATATGTGCATCACATTGCAATGTGAGGACATGTTCATCATATTGAAATGACAGGGCAATGTGGGACACATTGCAACCTCTTTTTATGTTCATTGCATTGGGACGTTACTATCCTCATATCGACGACATGCCTATGTTCGTCACATTGCGCCATTACTATGTTTGGTAGATTGCAATGTTATTATGTTTGTCACATTGCAAATTTAATATGTTCATCACATTGCAATGTTACATGTTCATCACATTGTGACATTAATATGTTTGTTAGATTGAAGAGTTAATTTGTTCGACACATTGTGATGTTTGGAATTGTTTATCACATTGCAACGTTAGAATAAGTGCGTCACATTGCAACATGAGAAAATGTTCATCACACTGCAATGATAGGATGACGTTCACTAGACTGTAATCTTTGTTTATGTTACAACGACATGCCTATGTTCATCACATTACGACGTCACTTTATGTTGATCACATTGCAATTTTATTATGTTCTTTAGATTGCAACGTTACTATGTTCGTCATTATCTAACATTAGTATGTTCAACACAACACAACATTACTATGTTCTTCAAGTTGTAACATCTTGTTTTGTTCTTCATATGGAAACATTAGTGGCATGTTCATCCCATCAAAAGGTTGGTTTGTGTCCCACACATTACGGAAAGTAAGGTTTGGTGAAGCTTTAAAAAAAAAATCTAACAGTGTTTCCTTTGTGAAAAATATAGGAACTTTGAACTGATGCTTTGTGAAAAATATAGGAACCTTGAACTGATGTGATATATTACATAGAATGAAACTTAGAATCATACTTTTTTTTAAGGACATTGATAACATATGTTCTTGAACTATAAAATCTATCCCTTATGAATAAGCATATATATAATTAGAGTATGCATTTATGCATTCCTCTTTTTCGTGTCGCAATTTGCAATTGTCAAGAAAGCACAAAGGAATGAGTTAAAAACAATTATGATTTATAGTACTAAAATATTTAACTTGAATCATTTTATGAGTAATTGTGATCAATGTCGTGGTATTGTTTTTCTTGGATAGATTCATACAACTAAAGTGTTCATACAAGGACATTATAGGGGAAAGTGTTTTTCATCTTCAACCATTTTAGTGTCACAAAGATGACAAATTACTTCAAGTCATGGTGTTTTTTTTGTATATATTATTTTATTTTTATATTTTATAATGAAATAAAATTTTCATCGAAATAATTTTTTTATGATGGAATCTTTCAAAAATATATTTATATCTTTCCACAAATATAAAATATCTTAAATTCAACAAAAATATAAAATGTGGTCTTTCTTTATATATATATATATATATATATATATATATATATATATTAGATCCTTCTAAGCAACAAAGTTACAGCTGTGATGCTATCCCAAGAGATTGTGGAAGCATTGCCCTGGTGGGAAACCAATGTTGCCACATGGTCATTAAGGTTCTAAGTGTCCATGCAAAACTATAAAAACTGTAAAGAGCATAAAATGTAAAATACTAGATCGAGGATGCCATGGAGGGAGAAAATACTATAAGCTAGACTGTCCATGCAGAATTCAAAAAAATGAAAGGAGATAAAACTATATAATCCTAGAGCTAAGAGGCCATGCAAGGAGAAAAACTTGTAAATTATACTGTCTGGAGACATAAAAACTTGGGAAATCTGAGAAAGAAGAGGTTATCCAAAGTTGGGGTCAGCCCTTTGTCCGTTCCTTTGGTTTTGCGTGATTTCCTTGCCTAGAGTACCTGTGTCCGGAATAATTTAACAGAGATCCCGTAGAAGAGACATAAATATCTCCTCACGACGAATCTTATCTTCTTCCATGTTCTTCATCTCTTTAAAGGTGCCATTGACGTCCTTAATTGCACGTTTGATAAAATCCAAAGAATCCTTCAGAGGTTCCATCCCAGTGTAACGGGTGTAAGCAAATGAGTGTGGAGGGGGTGTCAAGAGAGGGGGGATTGGGAGGACGACAAAGAGAGAGAGGCTAATGAAATGGGGGGAGCGAAGGGTGGAGGAGGGGGAGGTGGATGTTGGTGGGGAGACAACGAATCTGGGCTGAGATTTGGAGCGAAGCCTAGGACATTTCCATGGTTGCCAAACCATTCAAGTCTACAGGAATAAGGAGAAGACAAGGGAGGTAAATCAAGAGTAGTGGCCCATTTGGAGAGTCTTCTTTCCACAACACCTCGATCCTTTGCCTATTGTTGCATACTAGGCTGCCCCTCATTTGGATTTTCCCTGAAGGCAAGGCATTAGGAGAAACACCAAAAACCAGAGGTGGAGCTCTAGGAAACTATTGAGCGTAGGAGAGGATTCGAGCCAGAACCAAAAGAAAAATCTTACTAAAGGATGACTGCTAGGTGTGGGCGACCGAGAGCGCCAAGGACAGTGAAAGGGCAGAGGAAAATCGAATGAGAGGAAAATAAGTAGAAAACATGAAGGAGGAGGCCAAGACATGGGAGGCTGAGAGCTCAAATCAGCAATGGATTTCCATAAATCGGGCCTAAAACCATTGATCAAGGCAAGTTGATGCGATTGGGCCTGCATCCATCCCATTGCAATTATTAATATCGTGAATTGAAGCGCCAAAGCATTAAACTAAGCTAAGTGCAATTGAATGCAGGGGAGCTTCAACCGAGGAATTAATTGCATGGATTAATGAGAGAGGTAAGTGCATGCTAAGTTGGCACGAGGTGGCGAGAGTTCTTGAAGCTTTCTTAATATATTGTTATTAGACATTTGATTTAAAATATAAAATATTATGTATATCTTAATATAATAAATGTAATCAAATAAATAATATTAATAAATAATATTGATATTATATTTTTCTTAATCAAATAATTAATAATAATAATTAATATTGATATTATATTTTTCTTAATATAATAAATGTATTCAAAGTTTTTTATATATATTTTTGTTTATATAATGTGTTTTTTTATTAATATAATAAATGCAATTCATTATATGATGTTTTTTTTTCTTATATAGCATATGATATTTTCTTTTTTCTTAATGTTTTGTATTAATATATTTTGTAATCAAATAATAAATATAATGTTTTTTAATATAATAATGTTTTTTTTTTATATAATAATGTGTTTTTTTATATAATAAATGTAATCAAATATTAATGTCTTTCCTAATTAAATAATAAATATTTTTTTATTTATTGGTATAATAAACTGATTTTATTAATATAATAGTTATAAGTTATTAATAATTAATATTGATATTGTTTTTTATATAATATAATAATATATTAATAATTTTAGTATAATATAATATAATGTTTTATATATCAAATAATTATATAAAAAAAATGTTTTATATAAATGTTGTTGTTTCTTAATATATTGTTATTAGCATTTAGTTTAAAATATAAAATAATGTAATCAAATAATTAATATTAATATTGTAATCAAATAATTCATATTAATTTTTATTAGACAATAATTACACTCAAATAATTATATGAGGTATTTTTCTCATATAATATAATATATATATATATTTTTTTAATATTATGTATTAAATTTTTTTAATTTTTTTCATATAATAAAATATTAATATTAATTTTTTTATAATATAATAATATATTAATAATTATATTATAATGTAATATAATGTAATGTTAATTTATATCAAATAATTATGTAATTTTATTTGGATACAAATGTTGTATTTTTTCTTAATATATTATTATTATATAATAAATGTTTGTTGACATAAATGTTGTCTTTTTTTTTTAATATATTGTTATTAAACATTTAGTTCAAAATATAAAATAATGTAATCAAATATTTAATATAAATATTAATTTTGTATTTTTTTTAATTAAGTCGATAGGTGTCTTCATATTGGAATTGGTGGATTGATTAGTCTTTTAACCATAAATTTCAATCTTAGGGTTGACAATTGAAAATGTTAGTTTGCATTTTTGCATTCCATTAGGTCTCCCACACCGAGTGTTGAACAGTCGCCTCGTGACCTCCTCATGATAGCATATAAAGAGAAAGCGTGATTGAAGCAGTAAGAGCGAACGGTTTGGAAAGTTAGAAAATCAGATACATGTGGAACAACCAGATTTCTTCTCATTGAAGATGAGAATTTCAGTCTTATTTTGATGTCTTTGGAGAAATTCCCATCCATATAGTTTTAAACCCTAATTTAAATTAAATTAGGTTTAAATTTAAACTAAATTAAATTAGTTTAATATATACTTTGAATTAATGTTTTATGTATAGATAAATCTAAATATTAAATATAGTTAAACCTTAATTTAAATTGGATTTATAGTTAAATTAAATTAAATCTACAAACTAGGATTTAATATATAGTTAATTTATAGGGTTTAATCTATAGTTAAATTTTATTTAATTTTTAGTTAAACTTTAGATTCAATTTAATCTTTAGTTAATGTATAGTTTAATTAGAGTTTAATCTATAATTTAAAATAGAGTTAAATTTAATCTATAGTTTTATTAGGGTTTAATCTATATTTTAAATTAGGGTTTAATCTTTACTTTAAATTACGGTTTAATCGATACTTTAAATTAAGGTCTAATATAAGATTGAAATTTTCTAAAAAACTATCTTTATAATAGCCCTTGTAAGCAAAAACCATAGGTCTATGTTATCCTACGAATTATTTTTTGCAGGAAAAACTTCAATGGAGTCTTAAAATATGGTTATCTTCTTTAGTTTTTATTTCTAGGGTTTAATCTATAATTAAATCATAAATTTAATTAGGGTTTAAATATAATTTAATTATATCTAATTTATACTCTAATTTAATTTAATTTATAGTTAAATCTCAAGTTAAATTTAATTGATAGTTAATCTATAATTTAATTAAGGTTTGATATATACTTTAAATTAGGGTTTTATTTATAGATATCTCTAAACATTAAATTAGGGTTTCACTATAGTTTAAGTATAGATTAAAGACTATTTTAAATATAGTTAAACTCTAATTTAAATTGGATCTTTAGATTGGCCATTTTCCCTTTCATTTGTATCAAATCCATTTAAAAGTTGAACTCTATTTATATTTTTACCATGTATTTTATGGATATATTCTCTATACAAAATTTAATAGCAATTTTAAAAAATATATTTTCTTTGGGGATTTTTTATTTTGTATATAATATTTATAATCATCAAAAGTTTCGTTATACAAAAATGTAAATATTAAAAGATGTAAATATTAAAAAATGGTTTTTCAGTTATTAATTGGGAAGGTCATTATCAATATTTTATTTAATATTTTACTTTTCATGCTTATTCATGTCGTTTTGATTATACATACTACACTTAATCATTGTTATATTTTTCACAACCAGAACTACGGACAACATACAATTTTCAAAATTTAGTTGGGCTTATATGAGATCGCCAAACGTGAGGAATACTTTATATTCTTTATATAGTTGTTGAATAAAATTGTAATGCACAAACGTTTCTAAATTTGAAAATACATTTTATTAATACATTTTTTAATTTCATTAAGATATTTGTTATAAATTTCTGAAATTTAAAGTTGATTTTCTATCAATTTTCTTAGAACAAATATAAATCATCATCTACAACATATATATCAAGTATATTTGTTATCAAGGTCTACAATACATGTATAAATTATTCAATGATTTTTTATCAATGTTCTTATCACAAGTATAATTCATTATCTGCAAAGTTGAAGATGATTTGTTATTGACAATGTCCTTAGGTCCTTAGGACAAGTATAAATAATTGTCTACAAAGTAAAACATGATTCAAAACATTACATTGTGATGAACATTTCCCAACATCGCGATGTGATTAACATTTCCCAATGTCGCAATGTGATGAAAATTTCCCGACGTCGCATTGTGATGACCATTTCCCAACATCAAAAAATCAAAAGGTGATTTTACAATGTCTCATGTGCTTCCCGACATCACATTATAATGAATATTTCCCAACTTCAAATTGTGACAAACATTTTCCAGTGTCAATCATTTCCGAATGTCTCATTGCGATGAACATTTTCCCAACGTCACATTTTGACGAACATTTCCCAACGTCGCACTATGATGAACATTTCCCACTATCGCAATGTGACAAAAATATCACAATGTTGCATTGTGACAAAGATTTCTCAGTGTCTCATTGTCACGAACATTTTGCAACATCACATTGTGATGAACATTTCCCAAAGTCACATTGTGACAAAAAATTCCCAACGTTGCAATGTCATGAACGTTTCTTAATGTTGCAATGTCTTGAACATTTCTCACTGTCGCAATGTGACAAACATTTCACATTGTTGCATTGCGAAAAACATTTCTTAGTGTCTCATTGTCAAAAACATTTTCCAATCTCACATGCAACGAAAATTTCCCAAAGACTTATTGTGACAAACATTTTGCAACGTTGCAATGTATCGACCATTTCCCAATGTTGCATTTTGATGAAAATTTTCCCAACATGGCATTTTGACGAACATTTCCCAACGTCACATTGTAATGAACATTTCCCATTGTTGCAATGTCATGAACATTTCTCAATGTTGGAATGTCACGAACATTTCCCTATATATATATATATATATATATATATATATATATATATATATATATATATATATAT
>ML786506.1:469249-480315 GCA_009831015.1 Picea engelmannii | reverse complement strand
TGGGCACGGTCATTTGTGGTGAGTGATACCCATGGTTGTGGTCATGGTCAAGCATAGTCTACCATATCAACCATGATTAGAGTCAAACATAGTCAACCACTCTAATGGTCAACCATAGTCACAATCATGGTCAATCATGGAATCATTGTTAATCAAAGTTAACCATACTCATGGTCAAGCATAGACTATCACTCTTAACCATACCATGGATTTGTATTACACTTTAATAATATATTAATAAAGTATTATTTTATTATTGTATTAATACTTTATTAATGTATTAATACATTAACATATAACATATTAATTAATAATATATAAATATATTAATTATAGTATATTTAAAGATTATAATTACTAGATAATACATTATTATAATGTATTAATGTGCCTATATATTATTACATATTACATATCGATGTATCATTACTTTATTAATGTATCATCACCTTAAAATGTATTACTTTATGATTGTATAAATATTTTATTTTTTGTATTAATACTTTAGTGTAATATAATGTAACACTTTAATGTAATTTCCAATATTTAAATACTTTTTTAATGCATAAATGCTTTATTAATGTATATATTCTATTAATATATTACTATAATACACTATTAGTTTATTGCTACATTAATAACATATTAATTTTTAATTCATGTATTCTATTAGTAACATGTTATATCAATACATTACAATATATTTAATCTATTGATACTTTAATTTAGACATTATATTAATGTATTGATTAATTATTTACTATTAATATTTAATAATGTATAAATAAAATAAAGTAATATATTAATATATTACTAATAAAGTAATATTATATTATTATTAAAACTCTTGTATCCTATCTTGTCAAACTGGACGGTGAGGTTCCAAGAGAGAGTTGGTCGAAACCCTAGTTTCAGTCTGGCACAGATTGTTGCAGGATGGTTGCAGACCACGGCACAACGAACCACCAATAGTGAACGGACGTCAACTACCCTTTACTGATACGCCATAATGGGTACAGAAGAGGGGGGGAAACCCCCCTCGTACAACAACATTACCGCCAATGACCATTCAGGCACCAGAGCAAAACACCCCTCGTTCGAGCCGCCCTTGCAGCTACACGACCGACTTTTGGCCAGAAAACAAGGTCTCAAGAGGGAGATGGAGATGGAAGCTAGCACGTCCCATCCAAAAGAACCTCGAGGGTGGGAGCCAGGAAAATGCATTCCACAAATGGACAAAACACCAAGATACCTCATAATCTCAACAAGAGTAGGAGAACACACCCAATTCATGAGAGAACACGCCCTCATTGACAAGTTTATGGGCCTGTGGCCATCCGAAAGAGATCTAAACAAATGGATAAAACATTAGTGGGACCCCAAAGGAGACTATGAGGTCCAACTCAGCTCCAAATGCTTCTTTACAATCATCCTGTACAACCCAGAAGACAGAGACAGGATATTTGAGAATGGGTCATACTTTTATAACTCAGCAGGGTTATTCTTGCGATTTTGGACTGAAAGATTCAGCCCAGACAAGGAGGATTTCATGATGGCTCCTGTATGGATCCACCTTTACTCCCTACCGCAAGAGTTCTGGCTGGAGGAGATTCTCATGGGCATAGGAAATACAGTGGGTCAATACGTCAAATCATCAGAAGCCACAAAGCAGAGGAAATACACTTCATACACCAGGATATGTGTCTATATGAATATTTCTAAGGCCCTACTAGGAGTTGTAACTCTGGAATACTAGGATGAGGACTGGCAATAAACATTGGACTATGAACACATCCCTTTTCGCTGCAGAAGATGTCATGAACATGGCCACCTCTTCAGAGACTTCCCTCTGAATAAACAAGATACCAAAGCAAATGATACCATATAGAAAGATGGCTTCACCAAGGAAAAATCCTCCAAGGAAGAAGGCCCCAGATCCCAGTCAAAAGATCTCGACCAAAAACTCCTATGAGATTCTGAACCAGCTACCAGAAGATGAGGAAATCCAAGATCTACACAAGGAATCAAAATAGGCCTAAGGGGAGACCCAAAACCCTCCCCCCCCTCACCCAAATTGTGAAATCTACACAGAAGAAAGGGGAGACGGGGACAGAGACACCTCAATGCAGCTAGATGACAGAGATCTAGCAGGCATAGATCTGGAAAAGCTCGAGGAGGCCCTAAATCAAAAGGATCTGCAGACCCTTCCTGAAGAACAACTATGCAAGGCACACAAGGTCTTTATTAACTCCCCAACAGGGTCCGTAGCATGCCTGGGTATAGCCACGGACTTAGGTTCATGCTTGAAAAGAATACTCTGTGAGAAAAAAAGAAGGGGGCGGAAAACAACGCAACAACTTATCAAGGAGGCGAGCAACCTTATGATAAACTTAGGGTAGATCCAAAAGCTCTCGAAGGGATACCTCCACCCAAAACCACCCTCATAATGATGAATATCATTACCTGGAACATTAGAGGACTCAATGGTTGATCCAAGCAAAGGATCCTCCGAGACTGCATCAAAGCAGAAAACCCAGATATCCTAATGTTACAGGAAACCAAATGTGCGGGGGCAGAAGCTGAAACCATCTTGCAGCGTATCTGGAGAGGATGTGACTCCATGATAACAAACTCCACAGGAGCCTCAGGGGGTCTGTCTATCCTCTGGAACCCAGGCAACACCACTTTAAGAAAATCCTTCTCAACTATAGGTACAATAACGACCCACTTCTAGGTCACAGGCTCGAATCAGGAAGGGACTATTACAAATGTTTACGGCCCCAAAGCCAACAAGACAAAGATAAACTCATGGAGCGTCTAGCCCTAATCAAAACTCTGGTGACAAAACACAACTAGATCTTAGGAGGCGACTTCAACATGATCCTGTCGCTGGAGGAAAAAATAGGAGGCAGCAAGAGACTCGAGAAAGACAATGGTAAGTTCAAAACCCTCATTGATCATCTAAATCTAGTAGACATAGAAAATAGCAATGGCACCTTCACCTGGTCCAATCGTAGATTGGGAAACCAACACATTGTTTGTCGTCTGGACCGCTTCCTAGTGGCTGAGGAATTAATGGAAGAAGGCCCTTATATGGAAAGTCTTATTCTCCCAAAATCCGGGTCAGATCACTGGCCTCTTGTCTTTAATCTAGAAATAGGGGAAACACCCAAATACAAACCCTTCCGTTTCGAGAAATTCTGGCTCTCACACCCGGATTTCCATCAGCTAGCAAAATCCTGGTGGGCATAGGCAGAAATAGATCATGGAACTAGCATGTATAAATTCCAACAACACCTCAAAAACTTCAAGCACTCGCTGAAACACTGGAACAAGAACACCTTTGGAAACATACTCCAAAGCATACAGGACATAGAGAATAAACTTCTGGAGATACAAAAAAATTTCATCTCAGGAACCCGGACTACTGAACTAATGAAAGAGGAGGAGGAGATTCAAGCGCAATTAGAAGAGAGAAGAAGGCAAGAGGAAATCTTGTGGAAACAAAAGTCTAGGGTACAATGGCTCAAAGAGAGGGAAAAGAACACAAAATTCTTCCACAGAGCAATGGTGCACCACCTCCACATCAACAGAATAACCCACTTAAAGGATAGCCAGGGCAATCCAATCAGAGAACATTCTCAGATAGAGGTAGAGCTGACCAACTACTACCGTGACCTTCTAACGGAAACCAGGGAGGATAGAACGACAACCATCTAAAGGTTCACCAGACACATACCCTCTCTGGTAACTCCGAAACAAAATGCAGCCCTAACGCAGCCCATCACCCAGGAGGAAGTCGACCAAGCCGTAAAATATATGCCCCCAGGAAAAGCCCTAGGCCCGGATGGGTTTACCACTAATTTTTTCCACCACTGTTGGGACCTGGTCAGGGAAGAAATTTGGGAGGTAGTAGAGGAATTGAGAGCATCATGCCAAGTCCTACCGACTCTCAATGCCACCTTTCTCACCCTCATCCCAAAAGAGGAACAAGTCACAAATCCCAAAAAGTTCAGACCCATCGCCCTCTGCAATGTAATTTACAAAATCATAACAAAGGTGGTGGCCAATCAAATCAAACCCATACTGACCCATGTCATCTCCAAGGAACAGGCAGGGTATGTAGAAGGAAGAAAAATCATGGACAGTGTCATTCTAGCTCACGAGGTCATCCACTCCCTCAAGTCATCAAGAACTCCAGGTATGTTAATCAAACTTGACCTTTCAAAATATTTTGACAAAGCCAACTGGAAGTACCTTCGAGTTGTCCGAGAGTCTTTTGGATTTGATCAGCATTGGGTGGACTGGATCTTAAATCTCACCTCCTCAGCCTTCTTCTCCATTCTAGATAATGGGGTCCTGTCTCGGCCTTTTCAACCATCCAGAGGTATCATGCAAGGGGACCCCCTTTTGCCCTTATTGTTCGTACTTATGGCGGAAGGCCTGGGATGATACATCAAAGCGATAGTCACAGAAGGCTCTCTCAAAGGCCTACCTCTGCACAATATCCAGCCAGCGCCCTCTCACAGTCAATTTTTCGATGAAACCCTGTTACTGAACTCCCCAACATCCCGGGAGGCCAATAAGCTCAACTCTATCCTCTCATACTTCACAGAAGCTTCAGGCATGTCTCTTAACCTAGACAAGTCCAAACTCTACTTTTTCAACACCCCAGCCTCTGTCCAGCTCCACATTTCCAGACTCCTAGGAATACCCAAGAGCTCCTTTACATCCAACTATTTAGGCATTCCTCTCACGGGCGCTACAGCAATATCCATCTCCTGGGACAACCTTCTTCTTTCCATCTCCAACAGACTGAGCAACTAGACTTTAAGACCACTCAACATCACTTCCAGGTTGATCCTCCTCAAATCTGTTTTACAAGCCCTACCTACTTACCTCTTCACCGCTCTAGCATCTCCTAAACAGGTCATCAAAGCCATAAGGAACCTCCAACGAAACTTCCTCTGGCATGGACATCAACCTAACAAGAAATGGGTGCTAGTAAGCTAGGACAAAATTTGCACACCAAAAAGCCTAGGAGGATTGGGACTTCGCGATCCAGGGAAACTCAATCAAGTAATGGGAGCCAAAATCTGGGGGAGATGGTTAAAAACTCCAACAACCGTCTGGGCACAAATATGGAAGCATAAGTATGCCCCCTTCACACCAAATAATCAACTTATTAGACACAATGAGTGACTGCAGGTCTCCAACATTTGGAACACAGCTTGGCAAAACCATGCTCTGGTTCAAAATCACACATTCTGGGAGGTCCAAAATGGAGAAAGCGTTATGTTCTGGCAAGACTCGTGGCAACAATTCAAACCCCTAGGTGAACTGGAGGAGCTAAACACACTCAAACAAGCTCTCAACCAGGACACATCTTTAAGGGTGAAAGACCTTTAGAAACCCGAGGAACAAAGACAACAATGGCGTCATTGGAAAATCTCTAGTTGGGACCTAGGGGTCCAAGAGAATCTTAATCTGCAGAACTGTCAATTCTATGACAACCACCAGAAAATACCCAATAGAGAAGGTTTGGACATCCTGAGATGGGGGTACTCCACAGCTGGCACTTTCTCAATCAAGGAAGCTTACTTTCTACAGGGTAATCGGCAGAATCAGAACAAGGAAAACATATGGAACAAAGTCTGGAACCCTGTTCTATGGCCTAAGGTTTCCACCATCCTATGGCTTGTGGCACATAACCGAGTCCTAACTTGGGAGAACCTCATAAAAAGAGGCTTTATTGTGCCCTCTTTCTGTGTCCTATGCTTCCAGCAAGAGGAAACCAAAGAACATATTTTCAATGGATGTCACTTCAACCAGCAGATTTGGGACCAAGGAATGCAAATAATGGACCGATCCAATCAACACCGGAACAACATCAATGACACAATTGAGAATTGGGACTCTATCACCTACATCAACCCCCTACTGAACCACATCTGGAAACTTCTACCAGGATTCATTCTCTGGAAAATCTGGAAGGAATGAAACAAACGAATCTTTCACTCCAAAGATTCCACACCAGACACAACTTGGGAAAAAATAGTTTCACTAATCAAGGAAACTATCAAAAGCAAATCCTGGAAAAAAAAGGACCTAAACTGCAACCCATAGGAACATTGCATTCTCCAAAGCTGGCAGCCCAATCTAATCAATCGACTAATAACATAAAATCCCAAGAACCACAACATAGAATTCCAACCATCTGGACCCCCCCTCCAACGGATTTCATAGAGATAAACTTCAATGGGGCTTCCAAAGGAAATCTGAGACCAGTGGGCTATGGAGCAACACTCAGAAACTCCAATGGAGAGATCCTATGTCTCATTGCAGAATTCCTAGGGGAAACAACAAATAATGCAACAGAGCTAATAGGCTTATTGCGGGGTCTCCAGACAGCTACTGACATATACCATCACAAGATTATCTTGGAGGGGGACTCACAAATTGTTATTCATTTAATCACCAAGATTCTCCATGGGGGTAATGCACTAAAAATCTCACCTAGTTGGCGACTCTCTGGGCTGCTAGAGGATTTTGGTAGCCTCCTCATAACCAATCTCAACATCACACCCTCCACCGTGAAAAGAGAAGAAAACAAGGTAGCAGATTGCCTGGCAAATGAAGGAGTAGAAATGGGAACCAAACATTTCTGTTGGGAGGCCCACACCTCAGAAGACTCAGACATCTCAGATCGGTGCCAAACCTTAGCCACCAGCGATCTACAACCCCCAAATGGGGTGCCGCATCACAAAGTAGAGACACACGGGCAAATGTCGGGCTACACCATTAATATAACCCACCGACGACCATTCTTCAGCATTAAAATGGGAACGAGCCCGTGCAGGTTTAACCAAGGGAGGAGGCCCTTCGCACAAGTGAACAGGAAAATGCACCAGTTCACTAGGAGTCTAGCCTTAATGGCCAAGGCAGTCCTCGTCATTCTCATCCTTATCAATCGCCTCGAAAACAATGAGAGGTATTTGAATTTCACAGAGCTGAACGCAGAGCCATCGGAGTTCTGGAGCAGGGTTATTCATCCGTTGGGAACTTTGGACATCTCCAGGTTCCTCAACATGCCCAGGGCATGAGGAAATCCTTGCAGGGGTGCAGCTTGGTACTCATTTGAATCATGTAGGCAGAGGCATAAGTAGTTCGAGAAGGCGTTGGCCTTGGCGTCCTCACGGAGAAACAGGAAGTTCGGGAGACCTCGAACGCCTCCCATGGTGTACGTGGAAGAGATTACCCTGGACGAGGCCATGCAAAGTTATCCTGAGCACCCTCTTTTGACAGTCCCGGACAATTGGAATCCCCACACCAATTTTGGCAACGAAAACAAGATTTCGGCTCCAGGAATACTGTGTGGTCATAGAGCAACTCACTCGGCAGAGGAATTCACCACCTGGCATATTGAGGAAGAGGTATCATGCTGTGCAAATGCAAATACCGACCCACCCAGTGGTGCACCTCTGGAGGAAATGACTTAGCTGAACAAGTGGCAGGCAAATCAAGTCAGTGAAGCAAATGAAGGCGAAGGAGCAAACCATGCACAGGGGCCATTTCCCTTGGCCTCTGTTGAAGGAAATTGGAAGGACCTAGCACTAATATTTGAAATGTGCAGAATGCTAGATGATCAGATATTTCGAACCATTCAAATCGACCAACAACTCGATATGCTATACGTTGCACACTCCAATACTCTCCCGAGAAGGCAATGCCCTACATGCGCGCAAGCTTATGCAATTCCTGTAGGATGGAGAACGCATGGGGAAGAGGATGAGCCGACTGGTTAAAATGTCTTGTGATGTCCATAGTTAGCAATCTATTTTTGTTTTAGAACAAGGCTTTAGCCCAGGTAGATCATAGTAATGTATTAAGTAGGTTATTAGAATATAGACTGAACCTAATGGCCATGCGTCCTGGTTTCCTTCGGGCAGGACAACACTCTGATAATCTTGTTTTTTTTAACACAAGTGGCATAGAATGTCCAGCTGTCTCGGTTTCCTGTTCAGGCGAGACAGATGGCATTACAACTAGACTCTATAACTCTGCAACTCTAATATAAACAGGATCCTCCCCTTTTTTTTTTTAAATAAATATTATATTATTATTAAATTAATATTTTAATTATATATATATATATATATAAAGTAAAAAAGGTTTAGATCCTATTGCATTAACTTTCAAACTTAAAAATACACCTGGACTGCCAACTGTCCCGTCGGGTTAACGAAAACCGGGACAGCCGGCCTCCTATGCAGTCTACATCAAAAAACGAGCTGCCATCTGTCCTACCCAGAGGAAACCAAGACATATGGCAACCTTTAGTCTGAAAATGTTCCCTTTGCTTTCGAATTACATCATAGTGAAACCTTGACAGTGCTAGAGCCCTAGTTCTAATCAAAACAAAAGTTCTAACCAGAAACATTAACTATAACAATTACCTAGTGGTCATTGGGGTTTTTATGTCAGCATATCCTCCCTGATTTCCCGCTCTAGATGGAAACGCGAAGGGTTGTGCACATGTCAGGCACTGTCGTCCTGGTGGTGTGTTGGATTAAGAATCATAAATCATGTCTATGCACTGGTTGATTTGGATTGCTCGGTGGATTTGGTCTTCCATCAAGCTTCTTAATTCAAACATCATCTCCAGGTGTTTCGAGTGGAAGAATGGTGGTTGGACATGCCATGCTCCCTGCATAATGGATATGGGACATGCAATAGGATCCATGCCACTCTCCCTCACCCAACTATCCTCCAGCAGTGCATCTCCTAGTTTGATTGTCTCGTTGTCGCCTGTCTCGTTCCTTCCTTGCAGTCCCATGTCCTCATCTAGGTTCTGTGACCAATTTTGTCCTCTTTGGGCATTCTGGTAGTCAACGCCCATGGAAAATTCACCTATTCTTGTTGTCGCCTTCACATCCACATCTTCCGGGATTTCTTCCTCAATAAAGCAAGTAGTGAGTTCCTCCATTTGGTCGACCTCTCTGTGGTAGCTATGCAATGTCTCTGTGGCCTTTATAGTAACCTCCCTCAGAAATCAAGTTGGCAGATTCCAATTGTCAGGAATTGTAAAGAGGAGGTGTTTTGGAGGATCTTGAATGGGTTCTTCCAGAAAAATCTCGTTCACATAGGCCATGGGAGGCATCGTGGGCTTCTTGGATTTGTGGATGAGATGCATCCAAGCCATGGACAATGCTTGTTCAAATCTCTATTGTCTCTTCCGGTGAGCATAGAAGGCATACCAGGCAGCGCCCCTACGAGGCTTACCTCTTTCCCTTTGCATGTGAATGAGTAGAACAATGACCAGAGTGACAAAGGGATTGCTAACACTACACCAGAGCTCAGAAATGTCTCTCTTTTGCTGCTCAAACTCAAAATGAGTTTTTCCCTGGCCAAAATCGATGATATTCATGAGGATGATCATGACAAGATCTTCCATTAAGGATACCCTCTTAGTGCTCTCTGCTTCCATCCTCTTCACGCGCGTGGGAGGACTCATCCCATGGTCCTGGCTGCTTGGGCTTGCTCCCATCCTTAATGGTGAGGGGATGGGAGCCGGTGGCCTGTATTTAAGGCCCATCCTGGCTCCAAACCACGTGGCCTAGCTGCACGATGAGGCACCCCATCTAAGAATATTTTAACAATATATTATTATTAGAGTATTAATGCATTAATAAAGTATTAATATTTTAACAATACATTATTATTAAAGTATTAATGCTAGACTATATTATTTTAATGTATTAATACATTATTAGTTTAATGTTTTAATACATATTCATGGGTATGGTCATTTGTGGTGAGCCACACCCATGGTTAGGGTCATGGTCAAGCATAGTCTACCATATCAGCCATGATTAGAGTCAAACATAGTCAACCACTCTAATGGTCAACCATAATCACAATCATGGTCAATCATGAAATAATTGTTTACCATAGTTAACCATACTTATGGTCAAACATATACTATCACTCTTAACCATACCATGAATTTTTATTACACTTTAATAATATATTAATAAAGAATTACTTTATTATCGTATTAATACTTTATTAATGTATTATATAATAATGTATAAATACTTGATTAATACATTAACATAACATATCAATTAATAATGTATAAATATATTAATTATAATATATTTATTATAATACATTATTATAATCTATTAATGTGCCTATATGAGTCAACCACTCTTGGTCTCTCTGAAACTTCTAAATTATTTTTGGCTTCTTCAACCAGTTGAGCAATTGGACATGTGGTTAAGATTTACAAAAAATGAAAATCAAATGCATTGGACATGTTGGTAAGATTTGCAAAAATTAAAAATCAAATGCATATGGGAATTCTCTGCGGTTTTGAACGGGAATAATATTTCTCTGCGATTCTGAATGGAAATAATATTTCTTCGTGGTTTTGAACGAGAATACTACTTCTCTGTGGTTTTGAAATTAAAATTTCTCCACGGTTTGGAACGAGCATAGTAGATCTCTGCGATTTTGAAATTAAGATTATATATCTAGGGTTTCAACACAAATAATATTTTAATTTCTAAGATTATATATCTAGGGTTTTGAACAAGAATAATACTTATTTGTTTATTTATTTTTTAGGAGACATTTTATTTCTAAGATTATATATCTAGGGTTTTGAACGGGAATAATCTTTGTAGTTTTTACCTTTTTTACCCAGAATAATCTCTTTAGTTTCTCTGGACTTCTCTCGTCTTCAGAACTTATTTTTTGGCTTCTTCAAAGGGTTGAGAATTTGGACATATGAAATGAGGTGAGTCACTTTTTACTTTGATTCAATTTTAATTTTAGGTAAAGAGATTTAAATATATTTTTTTTATTTTTTTCATTTTATGTTTCAGAAGTAAAAGTTGATTTGAGAGATAAAGTCATTCCTTAATAATAATTGTTACATATTTTTTCTCTTCTTTTCAATATGAGCACTCCACCACCTATTCCAAAAACTCACCCTAACAAGGGGAGGCCCCCCAAAATCACCCTAGAGATCCTTTACGATTATATGGAATCAGTAGAAA
>ML786506.1:416107-465914 GCA_009831015.1 Picea engelmannii | reverse complement strand
GATGTAATCAACCCTAATCTAGAAGATCAAAATTATCTATCTGTTTTGCCAAGTGTAAAGAAAAAAATAAGCATTGCTAAGATAAGAACAAATTCTCACGAGCTCCATAGTGAAACTGGGCGTTGGTCAATTCCTAAAACGTCGTGGGATGAAAGAGTGTGTCACCTTTGTGACACTAAGAAGGTTGAAGATGAAAAACACTTTCTCTTAGATTGTCCAGCCGATACCCATATTAGATATCGTTTTCAAAATATTGATCACACTACCAACCTTCCTAACCTCTTAGCTCAACAAAAGTATGGTGATCTTGGAAACCTTCTCTTAATGTTTTTCGAGCACAGAAACAAAATTCTAAAGAACCACAAGTAATCACTTAACTTCTTAAGGTCCGATAGACCAATTAGGTCTTAGTGGATGTTAATCATCATCATCATCATCATCATTATTAAATATTACATATCCATGTATCATTACTTTATTGATGTATCATTAACTTATAATGTATTGCTGAAACGAACATAGAGCTGAGGAAATCTAAAAGTTAATTTCAAATGTGGTAATTTCAAAGGTTAATCAAAACGTGGCAATCATATGGTGGTACAGTAATTTCTTAATATGATTAGGTAAATGTTAAAAAGTAAACAGGTTAACTGATGCATTCAAAAATACAAGGAAGTTATGAAGAGTAAATCACATTCATTGATTTGGGAGGATGACTAAGAATATGCCAGCATCTTCAATTGTTAGCCATCAAATTAGAATTTTATATTAAAAGATGATTATTTGTTCCCATCTCCAATAGGTAGATGTACACCTTTTGGAGTAATTAGTGTAATAAATTATTAATGTATTTCTACATTAATAATATATTAATTTTTAATTCATGTATTCTATTAATAATATTAATGTATTGATTAATTACTTACTATTAATATTTAAGGTAATATATTAATATATTACTAATAAAATAATATTATATTATTATTAAATTAATATTTTAATAATATATTATTATTAAAGTATTAATGCATTAATAAAGTATTAATATTTTAACAATACATTATTATTAAAGTATTAATACTACTATATTACTTTATTGTATTAATACATTATTAATTTAATGTTTTAATACATTATTAATGTATTAATAGTTTAATATGTTATAATGTATTAGTATTTTAATTTATACATTACATTATACATTAATGTAAAATAATACTTTAATTTATATATTTTTATTATATATTACATTAATTTATATATATGAATATAATATATTTATGTATTATATTAATATATTATTATTATTATTATTACATAAATGTAATATTTAATTTTAATATATTGATCATGTCTTAATATATTCATGGTCAATAGTTAACTAGTAACAACTACTTTATAAAAGTGTTATTAATTTTAAGAGGTGGAAAATGAGTCCATAGACATATATCAACCACTTTTATAAAGTAGTTATTGCTAGTATAATAAATATAATCAAAAATTTTCTTAATCATATATAATGTAATCAAATATTAATAATCAATATTATATTGTCTATCTTAATATAACTTAATCAATATATTAATAATTAATTTCCTTATTGTGACATAATATATATAATCAAATAATTAATATAACTCTAATCCTAATAAACCCTAAAATATTAAAATAACTCTAATCCATTTTTATTTTTTTTATGGCAAATGGGTCAGTTGATTAGCTATTACTTTGTTGTTATGTTCAGTTTATTATTTTTGCTCAACCAGGTGATTTACATTCTAACTTTAAGAAAAATAACTTTGAAGATGGTTTTACAAAGCATAATTCATGTTTAAAATAACTTCATACATAATTAGGGTTTGAATGAAAAACTATGAATTTTGCTCATCAAATATCCTCCTTCTATTAGAATTTGAATACAAGGAATTACGTTGACATGCAATAGAATCCATACGAACTCATAGAACTTGTAAAAGGGTTTAAAATAAAAGTTTTGTCAGTAAAATCATAGCACTTCTCTGAGAACTCCATATGAAGGAATTCAACCAGAGAGTTGAATAACCATTTCCTCCAAAATTTTAATGGATATAAGCCTCCAAGACAAAGCTCGCATATAGCAACTTGTTCCAAATATAAGGTAAACCGGGGAAGCACCAGTGAATGCAATCTCCATACTGGTCGGGATGGTTGCACTACTCCTGCGTTAGCTTCTTCATCTTTCTGAGAGTATACACAGACGAATGTGCGCCCTTCCTAAAATACGACAACGTCGTTATGTTCAGGAGAGAGATAAGAAATTTCATGCGGCCGAGCACCTTGTCTACCATTTTCATTCTTTCAAGATAAGATTTCACGAATGACTCCTCCAAGATCGGCTCAGTCTCAAAATTACACTGAAGGGTTTCCATCTTGTTCAACTGTTGTGAATTAGATTACGACATTTGTGAAAAACAAAAATTTGAAAAGTGTACATCAACATGAATACAAGCCTTAAACTACGGAATGGAAACACAACATTGTTCATATTACCTGAAATGCATGGGAGAAAATCCACAAAAGAACACTCTCATTTTTGTATCATTGAGATTGTGATCTATACAATTCCCCCATGTTGTCAACCCTTTTTCACAAGAAACCAATGGATCCAACCGAGGGTGAAGGTAGTCGCCTTTTTGAAAGAAGTTTTCTCTATTACAAATATACTATTAGTTGAGCTGTGAATATTTAGAGACTCCAAGCAATCTTTAACCTACGAATGAGAAAACAAAATTCAAAACCCATGGTATATTTTTGACCATTAATGAAAGACAGACAAATATGTACTCTAACACAATTCATAACAAATAGCATGGTATGGATCGATGGATACTTATCTCTGTTAAAGAGGAAAGGAAAAGGATAAATATTCTGAGACAATAAACAACTTACTGTTAAATCGCAATTCATCACAAATTTGATGAAAATACTAAACCCTAATGCTTCATGAGGTTAATTTAATTCTAAGACATTGTTTAAAAATTCATTGGACAACAAATCGCCCAAAAACTTTAGTTTCCTACTTTGTCAGAACTGGAAAACAAGAAACCTAGTGGGGAAATGGCGATAGAAGGAGAAATGGGTAGGAGGGTGTAGGCATATAGACTTGAACCCAACCGATCCAATTTGTATGCATATGAGATTGATTAATAATGTACTAAGTAATGTACAAAATTATTAGTACAGTATAAATGTAATGTTAAGAAGGTAATAAGAACAGAACCGGCATTGAAAATCAGAACAAAGAGCTGGAAAAGGTACTCAGCAAGAAACATGTCTCCTAATCAAGTTTAGCGTAGCCATCAACTTCCACTCAAGTGAATGGATATGAATAAGTTCCACTAAGAAGTGAATGGATACAAATCTAGCTGGTAACAGAAAAGGATATTTTCAACCTCGTTTGATTTAGGTTTGATATATTTTTGGAAATTTAAATGTTATCATCCAGATCTAACTGGTTTTGATCTGGATTTCGGAGCGAAATGAACTGATTGAATACAATAAACAAAGAGATAGGAAGAATAACACAAATATCCAGTGAACAATATCTTCTATTAAATAATGAAATAGACTGAAACTATAAAATTACAACACTGAAACTTGCTCGAATGGTGGTAGTTATCTATGAGAAGAGATGTGGCTACTACGCGCATCCGTCTGAGCAGAATGGGATACAATGAGGCTCCAAAGTCCCTTTTCATATTACTCATGAATGCCAAAACCCTAGACATCCACAAAATTTTGGCATAGAGAAAATTGTGGCCGTTCTTCAAAAACATTCTTATTAGCCAAAACTTCAACAAGACATCAACAAGTATATCATATCTTGCACTTCCTGTGCCATTTCCAAGCGAGCCATCAAGAAGCAATTCTTATACACCCCTCTTCCTATTCCCGTGAAGCCTTGGGAATCCATCTCAATGGATTACATGTCTCTCTTTCCATCCACCAAGCAAGGAAATGACTGCGTGTTTGTGGTCATTGATAGGTTTTCGAAGATGGCCATACTCACAGCCTGTAAGAAGGATGTCACAGCGGAAAATACTTCCAAGCTCTTCTTTGAACGAGTGTGGGTCCACTTTGGGATACCACAAACCATCATCTCTGATCGAGACAACAGGTTCCTCAACACCTTTTGGTCGATTCTCTAGTCTCTGTTGGACATCAAGCTCACAAAATCCACTACTTTCCACCCCCAAGCCGATGGCCAAACATAAGTCATAAATCCGATCATTGTGCACATCCTACGCATGTACAATTCTAAGCATCCACGTACATGGGTCGAGAGTCTCCCATATGTCCAAAACAGTTACAACAAGGCTCTCCATAGTTCGGATGGCCATATCCCATTTTAAGTGGGTCTGGGATTCCAACCCTTGGGAACCATTGATGTTGCACTTCCTCTTGCCACTGCACAGGAAGAATCTTCCCCTGATCAGTCTACGATCGAAAAATCTACCAAATTCACTGAGAAGATTTAGCACATCTGCCAACATGTCTAGGAGATTTTGCAGAAATCTAATGCTAAGTAAAAAAAGTAGCATGATCAACACAGGGTACCACACCAGTTTCAAGTTGGCGATAAAGTCTCGATACATTTGCAGAAGGAGTGTCTCACTGAGCCCCATCGAAATCTTTGCCCACTTCGTTATGGGCCTTACACTATCACCAAGGTTGTGGGTAGCAATACTTTTGAGCTCAACACTCCACCCTTCCTTGGTCTACATCTAGTATTCAATGTGGACCTCCTTCGACCATATTTTCCACCATTATTGGCCACCTTTGAGATCACAGAACAATTGACACCAACAAAGCTCAACCATGATTGCATGGAACAAGCATCCACTAATCAGATACTGGAAACACAGGTCAAGGGCACTTGCCAGCAGCGGATCCAGCTTTATTGGATTGTCAAGGCAGTGCAACTCCTACACCAAGGGAAGTGGCTCACCCGGGGCCAAATCCAGTAGAAGTTTCCTCACCTAATGGGGAACTCAATGCAATGGAGACCATTTCTTCTTAAGGGGGGATGATTGATCCAGGTGGCTATCGGTGGCCACCCACCTATTCCAACTGGCTCCTTGTGTCTATTTTTTGTTCAACATGTTCTTTTGTACTGCTTTCTAATTGTGGGTTCAACACTTCTGGAGTTTTCTGGAGCCCCACAAATCCTCCAGGTGATACAAGTGGCCTCTTGCTTAATCCAACTAGCTTATTTTGTATTTTTTCATGTCAGTACATCTTGTTGTACTTCCAGGGCCATTTTGCGGCCTTAAACATTGTTTTTTTTTCTCACCGTGGTCAAACTGTATAGAAATTTAGAGTTTGATGGAAGAATGTTTAGTTCTCTGAAATAACTTTCCAACAGGCTATCACTCGCCTAAAATGAACGTCGTATGCAAACTTTACGACCCTCAGAACTTGAGGTGCCAAATTACACCAACTTACCCATATAGCCCACATAATATTTGTCGTTTCACCTTCTAAGGTTAGGTTTTTGGATGTCTAGGGTTTTGGCATTCATGAGTAATATCAAAAGTCCCTATGGAGCCTCATTATAATCCATTCTTCTCAGACAGATGCGCATAATAGACACATCTCTTCTCAGAGATAGTTGCCACCATTCGAGCAAGTGTTTCAGTTCTGCAGTTTTACAGTTTCAGCCTGTTTCATTATTTAATAAAAGATATTGTTCACATGATATTTGTGTTATTCTTCATATCTCTATTTTTATTGTATTGAGTTTGTTAATCAGTTTGTTCCTATAACACCTTTTCTTATAGTAACGCTCTGATACCAAACTATAACACCCTTTCTTACAGTAACGCTCTGATACCAAACTGTAACACCCCATTACTGTCTGGGTAGGTGCTACTTCACGAAAAAACAATCTCATGCTTAATTATATATATGACATGCATTTAAAACAAGTTAAACACATTAAACTCAGAGTAACCATAAGAATTACTGCTATTATAAATAATCAATGGCTTTCACATTAAATCGTTTTCACAGCAGAATACATGATAATATAAATACACAGACATGCATAAAAGTAATTAAAACAACATCTGGTACTTATCTTGAAACGGTGGTACTTTCACCAACCAGGTGCAGGCCTTCCACGAACCTCCCAGCCTTAGACCACACTACTCATCAAGCTCAGTAGTGGGTCACCCCCGAGCTGGGACTAAGCTCCACCCCCAAGGCAAAGAATCCTAGGCTAGGCTGAGGTTACAGGGAAAACACACAGTCACAAGGAAGGAATTATCTCCCAGGAACCACTCCTACTCACTGCCCACAAACTCCCCTTCCCCACATGCATGTTCCACCCGAAAAGTATAGACCTTCTCTGTCACCCAAACAATCCTTCAGCTACTAACCTCCCTTGCCTTGGGTTTCAGTAACAAAATGGATCGGAAGTCTCTGAGCTCTGTGGCAGCTACAAGGTTCCTTACAGGACTTCTCTCCTTCCTCTGCGTACTCCCTCACCTGGAGAGAGTCACTCACAGGCCAAGCAACCTGTTCATCCAACTTCAATCACCTCTCTCACCTGGAGAGAGTGTTGTACAAATTGGCCAACAAGCCACACACAGTCCAGCACTGCGTGGCCACAACAACCAACAGGGAAAACATACACGGACTTTCCAACAAGCTCAGCAATGACAGGATGGTATCACGAATATGGCTTTGGAATAGAGATTCTAGACACAGTCTTGATCTGTTCAAATAGAGGATGTCTCGGCTTTCCAGAAATCAACACAGGCTCTCCCCGAAATCGACACAGACTTTTCCCATGGTTTCAGAATTGCATGAGGTCTCTTGCAGGGGTCGAACGGGACATACAGTTCAGAATATGCATGGGGCTCTTCTAGAGGTCAGACGGGTTCATGCCCAGGCAGTCGAGGGTCGAATGGTGGAGGAACCCCCACCACGGCTCATCTCAGCCATTTTATTTGCATGGGCTCGGGTTGACACTTGTCACCCATAAAACTGCATGCATTCCTTCAGCATGTGTTCCTTCCATTTGGAAGTTTCTTGTCTTTCCAAAAATAACTTAGGATAAAACATAATATTCACTTGTCTTTTGGAATAATATTTTAATATTATTCCCCAAGGATTTAATCCCCTAGGCTCAACACTTAGCCCCTCTTCCCACCTTTCAGCCCCTAAACCCTTTCCCACTCTGTGGAAGCTTATTCCCCCATCACTCATTCATCGTGGTCGATCTGCACGCGGCGATGTTTATATTTTATTACTATTCTGCATAAATACAGGTACAAAATTAGGCTCTTAGCCTTCAACACTTAGGCTCTCTGGGCTAGCAATCACATAATCCCACTAGCTTATATAAACTCAACTCACTAGCCTATAAAACATATTTACAATTCATTTCATAAACAAGATTTACAATAGGGCTTGGCCTTGGGGACATTACAATCCCCCCCCCACTATTTTCGCACTGTCCTCAGTGCAACTTTACACTGCATCTGCAAGCTTTTCAAAATCTTCAAAAAGATGCAGGTACTCTGCCCGCATAACATCTTCATGCTCCCATGTCACATCCTCGGGACCGTACTAGGTCCTCTGGACCTTTACAAGCTCTATGGATCGATTCCAGGGATGTTTGCTTTTCCTGTCCAATATGTGAACAGGATGCACGTGCAAGACACCTTCTGGTTCCACCTGAATCACATTCCAATCGATAACATGATTAGAATCAAGTATATATTTCTTAAGCAATTGAACATGAAACACATTATGTACAGTCATAGATGCAGGTAATGGAAGCATGTATGCAACTGGCCCAATCCTTTCCAGGATTTCAAAAGGCCCATTGTATCTTGCTTCCAACTTGGCGCAACTTCCCAGCTTTGGGGAACTCCTGTTAGTTTTCACTTTCAATATAACATGATCACCCACTTTGAATTATCTGTGGGTTTTGTTCTTATCAACATAACTTTTCTGCCTGTCCTAGGCAGCTTTCAAATTCTATTTAATTCTTATCATTTGGTCTTCCATCTCTTTGAGAAACTCTCACCCAACTACTGCTTTGTCAGCTAGATTATCCCATCTTACTGGAGTGTTGCACTTTCTTCCATAAAGTGCTTTAAATGGGCTCATCTTCAACGATGCATGATACCCATTATTGTAGGCGAATTCTACCAAATGCAGGTAGTCTTCCCATCTTGCTAGTTTGTCCATCACGTACATTCTCATCATGTCCTTGATTACTCTCTTCACCCTCTGTCTATCCATCAGACTCGGGATGATACGTTGTACTAAAATTCAGATTCGTTCTGAATCCTTTGAACAGTCCTTTCCAGAAATTCGAGGTGAATTTTGGGTCCCTATCAGACACAATCGTTTTAGGAATTCCGTGCAAGCATGCCACTTCTTTTAAGAAGATTTCAGCAACATCTGCTGGCTTGTGGGTGGTTTTCAGTGGAATAAAATGGGCAACTTTTGTAAGATTGTCCACCACCACCATGATCGAATCATGTTGCTTGCTCGTTCTGGGAAATCCTGTAATAAAATCCATGGTCACCACTTCCCACTTCCATTCCATAATGGGTAAAGGCTGCAGTAACCCTATTGGGTTCCTATGCTCAACCTTAATGTTCTGGCATTCCATACATCTGGCAATGTATTCAGCGATCTCCCTCTTCAAACCCAACCAAAAGTAATGGCTTTCGACTGCTGCCACAATCTTCTGATATCCAGGGTGTCCAACATATGTCACATTATGCATTTCTTTTAGAATCACAATTTTTAATTCCTGGACATTGGGTATATACACTCTATCTTTATACAGAAGTAATCCATCAGCTTCCAAGGTGTAACTTTCCCTTTTCTGTGGCCTTTCACTTTGTTGTAGCTTTTCTACCAAATCTCTGTACTGTAAATTGGCACTTTCAGCTTCCAAAATTCTATCCTTAATATCCGTCCTATACATGCTAATGGATGTAGCATGCAATTCATGCACCTTTTTGCTGAGTGCATCAACCACCTTGTTTTCCTTCCCTTTGATATGCTTGATATCAAAGTCGTATTCACACTGAAACTCCAACCACTTTCTTTGTCTAGCGTTTAAGGTTGGATGCTCAAACAAATATTTCAGACCATGGTGGTCTATTCTCAATTCAAATCTTCTTCCCGTGAGGTAATATCTCCATTTCCTCATAGCATGGATGATTGCTTCCATCTCCAAATCGTGAGTGGCATAATTATTTTCATGCTCTTTCAATTTCCTGGACTCATAACAGATTACAAATCCATCTTGGATGAGAACTCCTCCCAACCCTTCCTTACACACATCTGTGCACACCATGAAATCCATATTTTGATTTGCAATTCTCAGGATTGGAGTGTTGGTTAACAGTTGCTTCAATCACTGGAAACTCTCTTCACACTCTTCAATCCACTGAAACTTTTTCTCCTTCCTTTGCAAGGAAGTGATAGGGTGAGCTATCTTTGAGAACCCTACGATAAACCTTCTATAATACCCCGCCAGACCCATAAAGGATATAACTTCTATCAAATTCCTTGGAACTGACCATTCTCGGATGACCTCAACCTTCTTAGGATCCACAACGATCCCTTCTTCTGAAATAATATGCCCCAAGTAATGCATCTACCTTTGATAAAAGGGGCATTTGCTCAACTTGGCATAGAGTTGGTTTCCTCTCAACACTTGCAACACCATCCTTAGGTGTTTTTCATGAACTTCCTCTGACTTGGAATACACCAAGATGTCATCAAGGAAGACTATGAAAAACTTGTCTAAATAGTTCCTAAATACACCATTCATCAAGCACATAAAAACAACAGGTGTGTTTGACAGTCCAAACGGCACCACTGATAACTTGTAATGACTGTACCTTGTTCTAAAGGTGGTCTTGTTGATATCCTCATCCTTTATTCTTACCTGGTGATATCCTGATCTGAGATCTATCTTCAAAAATATTTCCGCACCCTTCAGCTGATCAAAAAGATCATCGATCCTCGACAGAGGATACTTGTTCTTGACAGTTACCTTGTTCAACTGCTGGAAATCAATGCACAGCCTCAATGTCCCATCCTTCTTCTTCACGAATAGGACCAGGGCACCCCAAGGTGACACGCTGGGGAAAATGTACCCCTTCTTCAGAAGGTCTTCGAGTTGCAATTGCAACTCTTTCATCTCTGGCGTACTCATTCTATAAGGAGCTTTCGACATCGGAGCTGCTCCACGCATCAAATTTATAGAAAATTCGATGTCTCTCTTCGGAGGTAGTCCAGGTACCTCCTGAAATACATCCTTGAACTCTATGAGTACCTCATGGTCTCCAATCCTTGAGACTTCATCTCTGGATGCTTCCTCCACATGGGCTACAAATATTTGATAGCCTTTTTTGTAGCACTTCTTCAGCTACATGGCTAATATTTCTCTAACATCCACAACTCTAAGAATCCCTTGGACTATTTTCTGATTCCCCTCCTCATCTAGGCATGTAAACCTCTTTTTATGACAGTCCAGGAGGGCATGGTGCTGGTCCAACCAGTCCATTCCAATTAAATAGTCATAAGATCCTAAAGGCATAATATTCAATTCAACCTTCATCCTCAGTCCTTTCATGTCTACAGAACATGACTTAATCAACTCAGTGACCTTCCTCTTGGTTCTTGTAGCCAACTGAACTAACCAAGACTTTTCATGTTTGCTTCTTGATAAATGCAAACTTTCCACCACCCTAGGATATACATAACTATGGCTAGCCCTAAAATCAATTAAAATAATAAATGGTTGGTTGTTGATCA
Organism: Picea engelmannii; assembly: GCA_009831015.1. Classification (NCBI taxonomy): domain Eukaryota; kingdom Viridiplantae; phylum Streptophyta; class Pinopsida; order Pinales; family Pinaceae; genus Picea; species Picea engelmannii. The sequence goes on along the minus strand of ML786506.1, from coordinate 455,078 downwards.
TACCTTCCACTTCAATCATGTGCGATTGAAATTCTTCTTGTTTGTTGTCTAGGGTTGCATAGATCCTTGGCATTATGCTGCCCATATCCTCCAATGTTTCAGCTTGCTGAACATTGTGGATTGTTCTTGCTTTATCTTTTCTGTGGGGGAAGTCCCTGTACCTATGGTTCCCTTTATAGCCCCAACACTCCATAGGTGGCGGTCTGGGCATTTGCTCACCCACTTCAGCCTTCCTAGTCTCTCTAAAATATGGTTGTCCCTGAGGATTGTTTTTGAAAAAGAGAGGCTTGTTTCCCTTCTGCCTCTGCTCTTTCCTGAACTTCTTTTGATCATCCCAAGCCTTTCGAAAAGGAGGCTTTTCTCTTTGTTGTTCATATAAGCATTTATCCCTTCTTATTGTTTCTTCCATATTCTTAGGATCATCATACTAAATCATGTCACCAATAGAAGGTGGCAGTTCACTTAGATATCTCTGAATCTTGACAGCCTCATCTTTGATGAATGGAATATACTTTAGTAGTTCCAAAAACGTTCGTTCATATTCATCGATGGTCATGCTGCCCAACTTGAGTTCAAAGACCTCCTTCATCTTTCTATCATAGTACCTTTTGGTTAGGTATTTCTTCTTGAAATACCTCTTGAACTCTTTCCAAGTGATATCTTTCTCTCTGATGTGCTGCACCCGCACAAACTGATCCCACCACATGGATGTTTTTCCCTTTAGTTGATACATCACAATTCTTCCTTCTGCATGAGGGGAATAATTCTGCAGTTGTAAATATTTCCTCATGCCTAGCAACCATGTTCCGGCATCTTCCTCCTTCTTATGTTCTCCATCGAACATTGGAGGCTTGGTCTTGTTCATCTCTCCTTTAAATTCATCCCTTCCAGATGTTTGGTGTTTTCTAGTAGGGGATGGGCTAGAACTACTGTGCGCTTCCCTGCTGGAATGATTTGGGGAGCAACGATGATGTTTGTTATCACTCCTCGATCTTCTTCTTCTCTCAGGGGTCCTGCGACTCTCTGTCTTGCTTGAGCCACTCCTCTTCTCCAACTTCCTTTGTATTCTTTCCAGGTTCTTCAACATTTTTAAGTTGAATTCTCCATGTTGATCTCTGAACCTCATGAACTTTTGGCTATCAGCTCGACGAGTCTGGGCATCTTTCTGCAATCTTTCAATGACTTTCATCATATTTCCTTCCTTATCCATATATTTTTCATGCCCATTAGAGTTTGATCCTTCGACTCCCAAGTTGACATCACTTCCTACCCTTTCGTCCTCTGTTTTAGAGGCAATCTGTACCTTTTCCATTTCTATACTCAGCATAGATTCACAGTTGACCTAACACTCGTTGAAATCTACACACACAATGTGCAATCAACTGAAGTTTGTTAGGCCCTTAAACCTTCAAGAAACTTACAACACTCATAACCAACATGAACAAGAAAAACGTTTCGATTCCATTAAGTTTTTTGAGCTTTGTTTGGATCTGCAAATTTTGGGACTTCTGGTTTCGGGGTCTCGGTCCACGAGACTCTCATACTCACTTTCAGGTGATAGCTCCCTCTTTCTCCCTACCCTTGTAACCAAATGCACCTTTCACAACTTCACGATCTCGTGAGTTGAAGACCCTCGACACTTCTTCCTCCAAACGCTGATACCCGAGATGTGATACGGGTATGGCTCCCTTCTCGTTAGTGCCTGCTACATATAACTGTAGGCTAGGGCTAGGTGCTAGCACCTCTCGCAACTCCCGACTTCACGAGTTGGAGTGTTGAGCCCTCGTGCTCCTCCTTTGTGAATCCTGAAATCTTGATTTACTTTACCCTACGGGCCCACATAGCACAACTGTCTCCACATCTACAATGGCAAGTGGCACCCTCAGGAGGGTCCATGTTATCTATGGTGACATCATCGGATCCCACCATGCTCACGTTTCTTTTTTCCCACTGGCACGTGGTAGACACCCATGTGTCCACGTCCATTCCAAGTGAAATCCAACAATTAGACCTTTCTCAAATCTACGGCGGAGATCCTTTAGGCATTTTGGGGTTTCGGGCATCAGGAGTTCGTGCATCCACACCTCTTGAAATTCTATTTACCGAAATCCTGAAATTACTGTCTACCCCTCCACTTGATCCAATGATCAAGTTCCTATCTTACGATCTACGGTGTAGATCGTTTCGAAATTTCGAGTTTCTCTATTTCGCAATTTGAGAAAACAAGGTTTTTCCCTTTTGGTTTCCCGGGTGCCGAGACATTGTCCAGCAACCACGTGTTCCTTCCGATGGATGGTCCCGACGAATTGGGGATTTCACGTATCGCGATTTCCACGTTCCTGTGAAACTCAAAATGGTTTTTAAACCCTGTGCACGTTTTCCATATCTGACGGTCACAAGGGTTCTCCTTTTTTCCAAACAGATCCTATGGCTCCCACACTTTGGGTGTGGAGTCCTCTCTCCCTATGGCTAGATGCCAACCCAGCTATAGTTTCATAACAACACTACACCCCCTGAGCTTGGTAACACTGTCAAGTAACTCCTTGACACTTGGGAGCATTCAAAGGTCCGAAATTGGTCCTCCAGACACAATTTCTCCTCAAACCCTCGGTCCAAAGACCACTCAACTGGCCCATCTAGGCTCAACGTCGAAACCTTGGCTCTGATACCAAACTGTAACACCCTTTCTTACAGTAACGCTCTGATACCAAACTGTAACACCCCATTACTCTCCGGGCAGGCACTTCTTCGCGAAAAAACAATTTCATGCTTAATTATATATATGACATGCATTTAAAATAGGTTAAACACATTAAACTCAGAGTAACCATAAGAATTACTGTTATTATAAATAATCAATGGTTTTCACATTAAATCGTTTGTACAACAGAATACATGATAATATAAATACATAGACATGCAGAAAAGTAATTAAAACATCATTTGGTACTTATCGTGAAACGGTGGTACTTCCACCAACCAGGTGCAGGCCTTCCATGAAGCTCCTAGCCTTAGACCACACTGCTCATCAAGCTCAACAATGGGTCACCCCCGAGCTGGGACTAAGCTCCACCCCTAAGGCAAGGAATCCTAGGCTAGGTTGAGGTTACAGGGAAAACACACAGTCACAAGAAAGGAAATCTGTCCCAGGAACCACTCATACTCATTGCCCATAGACTCTCCTTCCCCACATGCTTATTCCACCCTAGGAGTATACACCTTCTCTGTCACCCAGAGAGTCCTTCGGCTGCTAACCTCCCTTGCCTTGGGTTTTAGCGACAGACCAGACCGGAAGTCTCCAAGCTCTGTGGCAGCTACAGGGTTCCTTCCAGAAGTTCTCTCCTTCCTCTGCACACTCCCTCACTTGGAGAGACTCGCTCACAGGCCAAGAAACTTGTTCATCCAACTTCAATCACCTCTCTCACCTGGAGAAAGTGTTGTACAAACTGGCCAACAAGCCACACGCAGTCCAGCACTACGTGGCCACAACAACCAATGAGGAAAAAAGACAAGAGCTTTCCAACAGGCTCAGCAATGACAGGATGGTCTCACGATTATGTCTTGGGAACAGAGATTCTACACACAGGCTCGATCTATTCATATAGAGGATGTCTTGGCTTTCCAGAAATCAACATAGGCTATCCCCGAAATCGACACAGACTTTTCCCACAGTTTCATAATTGCATGAGGTCTCTTGCAGGGGTCAGATGAGATGTACGGTTCAGAAGATGCATGGGGCTCTTCCATAGGTCGGACGGGTTCATGCCTAGGCAGTCAAGGGTCGAATGGTGGAGGAACCCCCACCACAGCTCATCTCAGCTGTTTTATTTGCATGGGTTCGGGTTGACACTTGTCACCCATGAAACTACATGCATTCCTTCAGCATGTGTTCCTTCCATTTTGAAGTTGCTTGTCTTTCCAAAAAGAAGTTAGGATAAAACATAATATTCACTTGTCTTTGGGAATAATATTTTAATATTGTTCCCCAAGGACTTAAGACCCTAGGCTCAACACTTAGCCCCTCTTCCCAGCTTCCAGACCCTAAACCCTTGCCCACTTTGTGGAAGCTTAGTTCCCCATCACTCATTCATCGTGGTCGGTCTGCATGCGGAGGTGTTTATATTTTATTATTGTTCCGCATAAATACAGATACAAAATCAGGCTCTTGGCCTTCAACACTTAGGATCTCTAGCCTAGCAATCACATAAGCCCACTAGCTTATATAAACTCGGCTCACCAGCCTATAAAACATATTTACAATTCATTTCATAAACAAGATTTACAATAGGGCTCGACCTTAGGGACATTACAGTTCCACTCCTAAATCCTAATTTCGATGACGCATCCAAAGGGAATCTATGCCAGGAGGGATTGAGAAGGCTCTTAAGAAACACCAAAGGAAAAATCATCTAGATCTATGCCATCTCCATCGGCCACAACACAATAACATTGTCAAACTATGTGCGCTAGAAAAGGGTTTGCAAATGCCAAGCGCAAACGATTCCACAAATTGTTGGTACAAGGAGATTTGGTCATGGTCATGAATATGCTGAGAAAAATTCAATACAAAACTCTAGGCCCTAAGGACACAACTTTTTGGCACCTGGAGAGCTCAATTGAAAACATTAATACCCTCCTTCAAGGCATCCCAAATATTATTCATCGGCATGTCTCTCGTGTCCAAACAAACTTGTCGACAAACTGGCGAACCTTGGTGTTTTGAGAAAAAAATATCGTGTATATCAAAAATGGAGCCTTGCTTACATTGAAGAATCATTCTAGGAATGCCTTTGAATAACTGAAGAGGATATTGATGTCCAATAAGCTCCAACAAGAAGCCATCCAACAAAGGGGTCACAGATGCAATCTCACCAAAGTGACATCCAACATAGCGACGTGACATCCTTTTAGGTTTTGGACAACCCAAAGGGGTCACGTGGGCCCCCTCTCCCTCATATGTCTTAAATTCCCTATTCTCAATCTTTTCTTGATAGTTTTGTTTGCAATCCAGTAAAGGACAATTCTGGAATAGACAATCATCTGGTTATAGTTTATTGGGTTGTTATTTTGTTTTTTATTAAAAACTTGAAGCAAACAATTTGGGTTAGTTTATTGGGTTGTTATTTTGTTTTTGATTAAAAACTTAAGCAAACAATTTGGATTGATAGGGTTCTTCATTGATATTGGTCTAGTCTTCCCAGTGGCATGCCAAAAAGAGTAAAATTTTGTTATAAATTTTCTATTTCAATAATATAAATAAATTACTGTTGAGAAACAAAAAAAAATAAAAATTATTTAATAAATTGTTAAAAAAAAAATAACTATCTTAAATATGAATGTAATGACATATCCATAAACAATAATGTAATTATGGACGAAATTAAAGTCTTAAAAGCGTTCTTCTTACTATATTTTTTTTAAAAGTCAATTGGATGCCATGACTTATGCTTATTAGCTAATATTAATATGATTACATGTTTTATGCTATCAAATTAAAATATTTATAAATTAATTAATTTAATTTGAAACTTGATTAATTATATTTTTAATATATATTAAAATTAATATAGTTTGATTAGATATATGATTATTTAAAAATAAATTTAATTTCAATTTTATAAATTAATTTTAATGAATATATTTTATTTTATTTTAATTATATGATTTTTTTTCTATTTTATCTACTTTTCTATATTGATTTATTATTATCTTGAAATTACTCAATTAATATGAATTAAAATTATTGATCCAACTAACCCACTAATTGAAAAAAACACACTTCTATCTTCAGTAATGGGTGTTATTTTTTGAAACAAAATGCACTTACAAACAAATCTGCTAAGCAGCTTCAGTCAACCTTTACTTTATTCAATTTAGCAATTTTTTTTTATTAATTTTAAAGACAAACCCTCTATTTCAGCAAAGTAATACCATGCTTTTAAGCCAAGGTTTGCTCCTAAAATTTTGATTTAAGTTCGATTTTCGTATTAAATAATTAAATACAAGCTGTGATTTACATTAGCCGCTGCTTATAGTTTGTATTATTGTGACTGGTGTCATCTCTCCCATAGCTGGAAATAAATATTGTCATGAGCTGCAATGGTCCAGGAATCCAAGGAAATTTTGCCGGAGAAAATCTCCTTCTGTGACTTAATTCATTTACATTTATTAATTAAAAATTAAAATTGTGTATTTTCAAAATTTAAAATATTTTTTTTCTAAATATTTAAATTTTATTCTATTTTTATAATTTTTTAAGAATGTGAGAATCTAAGTTACCTAACCCTTATCCCAAGTGTTAGACACTAAATGGTAGGTGTCAACACTAAATGGTGTAGGACACCTGTCCAATACGCGTTGTGTCATGTTCACAGGACAAGTGTGTCCGAAAAATATGACACTTGTCCAAAAAGGGATCTTGATTCATGTTTTCTCATATAAGTTAGAGTTGTGAGGTGTTTGAGTGTGCAACTAAGGGTTATTTTTTCTTACTAATTTTATTTTTTCCTTACTAATTATCGGTGTAGAACTTGTGGAGGTAGTTGAGGCCGCTGGTGATGCGGGAAAATTTGTGTTATGAGTGAAGTATTGTACACTTGTCAATGGTAATCGATTTTGAGGAGACTTGGTTATATGGAATTTTAATTTTAATTTTTTTTTATTTTTTTTTAAATATTTTTAATGGTTGACAATTTTATTTAAATCCACACAAATTTATTTCTGTGACTTAATTGATTTACATTTATTAATTAAAAATTAAAATTGTGTATTTTCAAAATTTTAAATATATTTTTTCAAAATATTTAATTTAATATTTAAATTTTATTCTATTTTTATAATTTTTTAAGAATGTGAAAATCTAAATTACCTAAAGCTTATCCCAAGTGTGAGACACTAAATGGTAGGACACCTGTCCAATATCCGTTGTGTCGCAGGCACTAGGGAGAGAGGGGCACTCGGGGGAAAGAAGAGTGGTTGAAGGGAAAAACAAAAATGTGGGATGTGTTTCCTAATGATATGGGTTTAGACAACGATGTTGACTTACCAATATCATCATTTATATTAGTAACTTAGTAGTTACTTAGTACCAATTGTATGATTGAAATTGTATCATCATCATATAAATGTTTACAGTTTAATTATTTCATTTTTACATAAATAATTCATAATTTTAATTTTAATATATATATATATATATATAACATGTCCACAAGACATTGAGATACTCATTGGTATTTCCGTGGACATTATTTGAAAACTAATCAAAGTCAAACCAATTTGACTTTTAAAAATTACAATATAACATGCATATGCCTTTACCAAGGATAAAAACTCTTTTTCCTCTTAATCTTTATATATGGCCGGTATAAAAACTCTTAATCTTTATATCAATTAGCTTATAGTGGCTAGCTCTTCCGAAATTACTAATAATTATGGTTTTATGCCCTGTTCTAAGAAATTTATGACATACCACCAAAAATTTTGACATTGGAAAGGTTTATGTAACTTGGTTAAAATTGTGGGGCTTGCGTTTTAAATGTTTTAATTTTGGGGTACAAATTATAAATCATTTTATGTCAGATTGTATTCCAACTGAGTTGAGGTGACTTTTCCCAAATTTTCCACCTGAAAAATGAAACATTTTTTAGAAAATTCAGACTTATAAGAATATGGCTTCTAATCCTAAGATTAAGAATTTACCACGACTGACGCTATAAAAATCGTAATATTGTATTGAAACAATTTAACCATATTATGTTGGGGTAAACAGCATAAATTTTCAGACAAACATGGAAAAGCGGGTTTCGTGAAAGTTACATATTTTGAAATATGGCGTACGATGCAATCAGGGATGGAATTTGATGGACAAATCGACAGTCACGCGGTGATTTGTCTGTCAAATACGTTAAATGTTTTTAATAAATCGTCAACATTCTTAATGAAATCCGTCAAAATGTGTATCTAAGTTGTCGAAACTGTCAAATTTGACGGGCTGTTGGGATTTGAAATTCCAACCCTGGATGCGATAGATACAGGGCGGTTCACTATTATGATTTTCAGGGATCGTAAGAACCTGTGGGGCATGGGAAAATGGAATGATCATTTGATCAGTGTGAAGTTCAGTCCTTATTTGGTCATCAATTCATCGATTCAATTAATGTAGGTTTGTTTATGACACATCAACTCTTTTAAGAAGATCTGTCAAATCTTTTCTTTTTCACTTTAAGTGGTGTGCCAAATCAATTTTTAAAAAAAGATTATACACGCATACAGGAAGGTGTGTATAATATAATTTATATATTCCATCGATTGACATCATCTCCTCGGGATTCTTGTGACCAATATCCAAAAAGCGCAAACTCCTACGCAGACGCAGATGCAGATGCACAGAACAACGGTGAATGTCGTCACCTTTTCTTTAAATTCAATTGTCTGACTGTAATCTCCAGTCGTTGTATGGTTGTGGGTCTTCCTGATTGGACTAGAATCATGGAACCGACTAATTTTTGGAGTCGGTTTAGTAGGCACCAAATGCCCATCAAATCCAAAAACCTTTAGTAGTCGGTTTAGTAGTCAATTTAGTAGGAACCGACTAATTTTTGGAGTCGGTTTAGTAGTTCCAAAAACCTTCGTTCGTATTCATCGATGGTCAAGCTGCCCAACTTGAGTTCGAAGAACTCCTTCATCTTTCTGTCATAGTACCTTTTGGTTAGGTATTTCTTCTCGAAATACCTCTTGAACTCTTTCCAAGTGATATCTTTCTCTCTAATGTGTTGCACCTGCACAAACTGATCCCACCACATGGATGTTTTTCCCTTTAGTTGATACATCGCAATTCTTCCTTCTCCATGAGGGGAATAATTCTGCAGCTGTAAATATTTCCTCATGCCTAGCAACCATGTTTCATCATCTTCCTCCTTACGTTCTCCATCGAACGTTGGAGGTTTGGTCTTGTTCATCTCTCCTTTCAATTCATCCCTTCCATATGTTCGGTGTTTTCTAGTAGGGGACGGGCTTGAACTACTGTGCGCTTCCCTACTGGAATGATTTGGGGAGCAACGATGATGTCTGTTATCACTCCTCGATCTTCTTCTTCTCTCAGGGGTCCTGCGACTGTCTATCTTGCTTGAGCCACTCCTCTTCTCCAACTTCCTTTCTATTCTTTCCAGGTTCTTCAACATTTTTAAGTTGAATTCTCCCTGTTGATCCCTGACCCTCATGAACTTTCGGCTATCATCTCGATGAGCCTGGGCATATTTCTGCAATCTTTCAATGAGTTTCATCATATGTCCTTCCTTATCCATCTATTTTTCGTGCCCATTAGAGTTTGATCCTTCGACTCCCAAGTTGACATCCCTTCCTACCCTTTCGTCCTTTGTTTCGGAGGCAATCTGTACCTTTTCCATTTCTATACTCAGCGTAGATTCACAGTTGACCTAACACTCGTTGAACTCTACACACACAATGTGCAATCAACCGAAGTTTGTTAGGCCCTTAAACCTTCAAGAAACTTACAACACTCATAAGCCAAAATGAACAAGAAAAACGTTTCGATTCCATTAAGTTTTTTGAGCTTTGTTTGGCTCTGCAAATTCTGGGACTTCTGGTTTCGAGGTCTCGGTCCACGAGACTCTCATACTCGCTTTCGGGTGATAGCTCCCTCTTTCTCCCTACCCTCGTAACCAAAGGCACCTTTCACAACTTCACGATCTTGTGAGTTGAAGACCCTTGACTCTTCTTCCTCCAAACGCTGATACCCGAGATGCGATACGGGTATGGCTCCCTCCTCGTTAGTGCCTGCTACATATAACCGTAGGCTAGGGCTAGGTGCTAGCACCTCTCGCAACTCCCGACTTCGCGAGTTGGAGTGTTGAGCCCTCGTACTCCTCCTTTGTGAATCCTGAAATCTCGATTTACTTTACCCTCCGGGCCCACATAACACAACTGTCTCCACATCGACAGTGGCAAGTGGCACCCTCAGGAGGGTCCACGTTATCTATGGTGACATCATCGGGTCCCACCATGCTCACTTTTATTTTGTCCCACTGGCACGTGGTAGACACCCATGTGTCCACATCCATTCCAAATGAAATCCAACAATTAGACCTTTCTCAAATCTACGATGCATATCCTTTCGGCGTTTTGGGGTTTCGGGCATCGGGAGTTCGTGCATCCACACCTCTCAAGCTTCTATTTACCGAAATCCCGAAATTATTGTCTACCCCTCCACTTGATCCAACGATCAAGTTCCTATCTTACGATTTACGGTGTAGATCGTTTCGAAATTTTGAGTTTCTCTATTTTTCGATTTGCGAAAACAAGGCTCTTCCCTTTTGGCTTCCCGGGTACCGAAACGCCATCCGACAGCCACATGTTCCCTCCGATGGACGGTCCCGACAAATTCAGGATTTCATGTATCGCGATTTCCACGTTCTTGTGCAACTCAAAAGGGTTTTTAAACCGTGTTCACGTTTTCCATATCTGACGGTCACAAGGGTTTTCCTTTTTCCTGAACAGATCCTATGGCTCCCACACTTCGGGTGTGGAGTCCTCTCTCCCTGTGGCTAGATGCCAACCCAGCTGCAGTTTCATAAGAACGCTACACCCCCTGAGCTTGGTAACACTGTCAAGTAACTCCTTGACACTCAGGAGAATTCAAAGGTCCGAAATTGGTCCTCCAGACACAATTTCTCCTCGAACCCTCGGTCCAAAGACCAGTCAACTGGCCCATCTAAGCTCAGCGTCGAAACCTTGGCTCTGATACCAAACTGTAACATCCTTTCTTACAGTAACGCTCTGATACCAAACTGTAACACCCCATTACTGTCCAGGCAGGCACTACTTCGCGGAAAAACAATCTCATGCTTAATTATATATATGACATGCATTTAAAATAGGTTAAACACATTAAAATCAGAGTAACCATAAGAATTACTGCTATTATAAATAATCAATGGATTTCACATTAAATCATTTGCACAATAGAATACATGATAATATAAATACACAGACATGCAGAACAGTAATTAAAAGATCATCTGGTACTTAACTTGAAACGGTGGTACTTCCACCAACCAGGTGTAGGCCTTCCACGAACCTCCCAGCCTTAGACCACACTGCTCATCAGGCTCAGTAGTGGGTCACCCCTGAGCCGGGACTAAGCTCCACCCCTAAGGCAAGGAATCCTAGGCTAGGCTGAGGTTACAGGGAAAACACACAGTCACAAGGAAGGAATTCTCTCCGAGAACCACTCATACTCACTGCCCATAGACTCTCCTTCCCCACATGCTTGTTCCACCCCAGGAGTATACACCTTCTCTGTCACCCAGACAGTCCTTCGGCTGTTAACCTCCATTGCCTTGGGTTTCAGCAACAGACCAGACCGAAAGTCTCCAAGCTCTGTGGCAGCTACAGGGTTCCTTCCAGGAGTTCTCTCCTTCCTCTACGCACTCCCTCACCTGGAGAGAATCGCTCACAGGCCAAGCAACCTGTTCATCCAACTTCAATCACCTCTCTCACCTGGAGAGACTGTCGTACAAATTGGCCAACAAGCCACACGCAGTCCAGCACTGCGTGGCCACAACATCTCATGAGGAAAACAGACACGGGCTTTCCAATAGGCTCAACAATGACTGGATGGTCTCATGGTTATGGATTGGGAACAAAGATTCTACACACAGGCTTGATCTGTTCAAATAAAGGATGTCTTGGCTTTCCATAAATCAACACAGGCTATCCCTGAAATTGACACAGACTTTTCCCACGGTTTCAGAATTGCATGAGGTCTCTTGAGGCCTAGGCAGTCAAGGGTCAAATGGTGGAGGAACCCCCACCACGGCTCATCTCAGCTATTTTATTTGCATGGGTTCGGGTTGACACTTGTCACCCATGAAACTGCATGCATTCCTTCAGCATGTGTTCCTTCCATTTGAAAGTTGCTTGTCTTTCCAAAAAGAAGTTAGGATAAAACATAATATTCACATGTCTTTTGGAATAATATTTTAATATTATTCGCCAAGGACTTAAGCCCCTAGGTTGAACACTTAGCCCCTCTTCCCACCTTCCAACCCCTAAACCCTTGCCCACTCTGTGGAAGCTTAGTCCCCCATCACTCATTCATTGTGGTCGGTCTGCACGCGGAGGTGTTTATATTTTATTACTATTCCGCATAAATACAGGTACAAAATCAGGCTCTTGGCCTTCAACACTTAGGCTCTCTGGCCTAACAATCACATAAGCCCACTAGCTTATATAAGCTCGGCTCACCAGCCTATAAAACATATTTACAATTCATTTCATAAACAATATTTACAATAGGGCTCGGCCTTGGGGACATTATAGTTCCACTCCTAAATCCTAATTTCGATGACGCATCCAAAGGGAATCTAGACCAGGAGGGATTGAGAAGGCTCTTAAGAAACACCAAAGGAAAAATCAGCTAGATCTATGCCAGCTCCATGGGCCACAACACAATAACATTGTCAAACTATGTGCGCTAGAAAAGGGTTTGCAAATGCCAAGCGCAAGCGATTCCACAAATTGTTGGTAGAAGGAGATTTGGTCATGGTCATGAATATGCTGAGAAAAATTCAATACAAAACTCTAGGCCCTAAGGACACGACTTTTTGGCACCTGGAGAGCTCAATTGATAACATTAATACCCTCCTTCAAGGCATCCCAAATATTATTCATCGGCATGTCTCTCGTGTCCCAACAAACTTGTCGACAAACTGGCAAACCTTGGTGTTTTGAGAAAAAAATATCGTGTATATAAAAAATGGAACCCTGCTTACACTGAAGCATCATTCTAGGAATGCCTTAGAATAACCGAAGAGGATATTGATGTCCAAGAAGCTCCAACAAGAAGCCATCCAAAGAAGGGGTCACAGATGCAAGCTCACCAAGGTGACATCCAACATAGCGACGTGACATCCTTTTAGGTTTTGGACAACCCAAAGGGGTCACGTGGGCCCCCTCTCCCTCATATGTCTTAAATGCCCTATTCTCAATCTCTTCTTGATAGTTTTGTTTGCAATCCAGTAAAGGACAATTCTAGAATAGACACTCATCTGGTTATAGTTTATTGGGTTGTTATTTTGTTTTTGATTAAAAACTTGAAGCAAACAATTTGGGTTAGTTTATTGGGTTGTTATTTTGTTTTTGATTAAAAACTTGAAGCAAACAATTTGGATTGATAGTGTTCTTCATTGATGTTGGTCTAATCTTCCGAGTGGCATGCCAACAAGAGTAAAATTTTATTATAAATTTTCTATTTAAATAATATAAGTAAATTACTATTGAGAAACAAAAAAAAATTCTTTAATAAATTGTTAAAAAAAAATAACTATCTTAAATATGAATGTAATGACATATCCATGAACATCTTTTAAGAAGATCTGTCAAATCTTTTCACTTTATGCGGTGTGCCAAATCAATTTTTAAAGAAAGATTATGCACTCTGTACACATACAGGCAGGTGTGTATAATATAATTTATATATTCCATCGATTGACATCATCTCCTCGGGATTCTTGTGACCAATATCCAAAAAGCGCAGACTCCTACGCGGACGCAGATGCAGATGCAGATGCGCAGAACAGCGGTGAATGTCGTCACCTTTTCTTTAAATTCAATTGTCCGACTGTAATCTCCAGTCGATGTATGGTTGTGGGTCTTCCTGATTGGACTGGAATCATGGAACCGACTAATTTTGGGAGTCGGTTTAGTAGGCGCCAAATGCCCATCAATTCCAACTCACGTTGACGATTCCACACAGACGCGTTTTCTTACATGCATCACAGTCTTGTCGCACTAGTCGTTATCGTTATTCGACTTATTCAACAGCTGAGAAACATGTTGTTTGACCTATTTTCTTCGTATTCCATTGAAAACTGGAAAGAAAGTGCTCTTCACGTGCCAAAGCACCTACACCGCCTTTCAGTGATGCTTTTCAGGATTGCCAGAGGATTCGATTATTTCTAGAGGTCTACTTCGAAGTACGAGTTACCCAATTCTATAAGGCGTTGCCTGTATTGGGTTATGGAGAAAATCTGATCTTCTCCTTAACAAATTTAGAGTCAAAATTGTTATAATCAGGAAACCCCTGTATTACTGATTTAGAAATGAAAATAAAAAATGCTACAATTAAAATGGGATCTCTCTATGTACAAATTATTAAAAAAAATAAGCTCTTAAAATTCAAATCGGATCACGTTAATGTTAAAAATGAATATTTAAAATTAGAAATGGATCTGGATCACCTTAACGTACATGGTGATGTGCGATTTTAGTTCAAGGTTAATTTTATGGATCTGTAAATTAACTTAACTTTATGTTCCCATTAATTTCATGTCAACCTGTTTGATCCAAGCGTGCTCTCTCTTCTATTAATTTTTCATTAACCAATGTGTCTATGGTTTATCATATATCCACTACATACATTAAGCAATAATGTTTTACTAGTAACTTATATATAAACCTTTATTAAGCAATAATGTTTCATTATTATATATAAAAAAAGGTTTAGTTTACACTAAGTAATAATGTTTCTTAACAAATTTATATATTAAAAATTAAAAAAATATTCTACAAATGTACACAAATAAAATTATTTTTTTTTGGTTCTTTTAACTTATTAGTAATGTTGTATAAAAAGATTATATAGAAAAATCAATAAAAAAATTTGCAAATATATACTAGTCAATTTTGAACTTTGTAAAAGGTCGAGTTATTTCATGTATATGAACTTTTGAATTATCTCATAGCTGATTATAAGGAAAAGATTTTTTTATTGCATGAGATAGGTGCCATTTTAATTTTCATATTTAGTATGTAATGTAATTTGCAAATGAAGATTGTAACAAAACAATTTTCATATTATGAAGATTGTAACAAAACAATTTTCATATTATTAATATGTAATGTAATTTAGCATGTACGGTAATTTGAAAATGAAGATTGTCACAAATCAATTTTCATATTTAGTATGTAATGTAATTTTCAATTTTCATATTATTTATGATACTAGGTAAAACATTTACTATGTTAGATTTTTTTAAAGAAAAGCTCATTCTTTCACTTCCAAATTAAGAAAAAAAATTATACTCTAATAAAGCTTCAATGGGGTGGATTTAGAAGATGTAGGGGAAGGGAAAAGGTCGATGTAAATCTTAGAAAAGGATAATTTGACATGCCTGAAAACTAGAAAATATATTTTCTATTTCCTTTCCTCCATATAGATAGCATTGGCTAGTCCCAAGTGTTTAAGACTGTGGTTTAGGGGGGCTAGCCCTCTAAGGATAGTCACACATAAATATTTAGCTCAACAAAGGGCTTCTACATAGTTTTGAATCTATATAGTTGTAATTTTCCTTTTAATTAAGTCTCAACTGTTTATTGAGCTTTATTTTATTTGTAAGCAACCATTTGTAACCATCACCATGCTTATATTTCTTGAAGCCTTAGCACAAATTCTTCTTTACTCTCTCCATGTTACAAGAGGAGTGTGCATCCCTACATCCCTATCATAGTGAAGCGATTATGAAGGATTAAGATCTTGACATGATCCAAAATTTATTTGTCTAGTTTAGGTATTTTCTATTCCTCTTTTGGGAAGATCGAAATTCCTTATTCAAACGCTCATTAAAGAAAGGACTTGTTTTGAGCTTGTCACCTTTCCACTAAACATTAAGTTTTATAACCTCCAAAATCTTACAAATAATCTTAACACAGATGTACCTTATCCTTCAACATGATGTGGGGTAATTAAGAGGGTTTGGAGATTCATGTCTTTCCAAGCAATTTAGCAATTTTACTATAGAACTTTTAATTAGGAACTTCCATGTATTATTTCTATCAATTATTAAATAATACTTTTAAAACATAGTATACTTTTAGTCATATCCCTTTTGGATGGATATGATTGATCCACCTTCCTCTAAATTCTTTTGATTACAACATGGATTATAATTTACTCTATGAAACACTTGTTTCGATCAAATTTGGGTCACATGATACTGCAAAGAATTTTTTTTTATCTTTGATAACTAGTAGTAGAATAGATCCAATAGGAGGAGTAGTAAGCATGTGTAGTAACCAAGATTTTTGTCAAAATTGTAAATATAATTTAGCTAAATTCATGTGTTATGCGATCAATTTATCAATATTTTCTTGAACCCTTGGTATATCTACTCCCCAAATATTTTTGTGGGAGGAATTCAAAATGAAAAGAGTATCCCAAAATCTTAAAGACCCGCATAAACTACAACCAAGACAAGACTTGATCATCCAACCAAAATAATATTTCACATTGGTTGTGCCTATATAATTGGATCTTGGCCCATAGGATACTTAAAATTTACTTTACTTGAGATGGGCCCAAAAAGTCCATCGATTTGAATTTCCACTCTAGAAAGTACCAAAATGGATGACAAATTATATAGTGATCTATTTGAGATCATACCTCTCCATTTTAGGAGGATTTTGGTCGCCAAAACATTTTAATGAAGGATATGAGGAAATGTTTCCTCAACTTTTTTTGTAGATTATCACTTGCCCTTTGTAGAAATTTATCATCTCTTAGTCCAACCTACCAGAGGTCTTATTTCCTATGTCTTGTTATTTTGGGTTTTTTTTGCAAAATTGTATCTTATACTAACTTTGATTTCTCTTCTATTTGTATGTTCACTATGGTATGAAAGAATTTACCCTTATTTTCATCACTGAGAATGGATGGCTCATAGACCTTCATATCTCACCATTCATAACAATTAAGTAAGTGTGCATTTATTGAGTTAGATTAGTTGGTAGAAATTATCGTCTACATGTTCCAACACTTCAAAAGGACCATGTTGTAGAGCCTTTGTTTTCTTATCATGTCGCTACAACTTCTCTATATCTAGGTGCAACCATGCTTGGTATCCTACATTGAATGTCTTGTCAAATTAGTGTTAGTCATGCTTAGCCTTATACTTCTCCTAGGATTTCTTCACCATCTCATATATATGAAAATGGATATCCTTGAGCTCATAGATGAATTTTTAAACAATTAGTTCTTCTCCTATGACATCTTCATTCCCTCGTCCATGTTGTCCATATACCACATCTAGAGGTGAATGTGTAAATATCCAAAACAAGTTTCAAAAGGGGATTTGTTGGTGGAAGTATCCCAAGTTCTTGGATACCTATGATTGTAACCCCTCAAAATATGAATCAATGTATTTGGCACCACCTATGTCTTCACATATACTTTTAAATGGAAAGTTGTAAATCTCTTCATATCAGTGTCCCTCTTCTCCCTTATTGTCATTAAAAGTGCATTAAGAAATATGGTGTCTCTATCTAAAATGGTGTTTCTTAATATTTAAAAGTGCATTCTCAAAACCCTTGCAATGAACATAATTGTTTCACCTTGTCTTGTAAGGTATTTTAACAATGCATGAGGGAACACATCTTACTAAATATAACCACTACCACAAATATATATCCATGTCCCTATCTAATTCAAAAAAACAACAACAAAATCCATGGAGATACTTTCCCATAGCCTCGTAGGCAGGGAAGTGGTGATATAGAACTTGCTTCATATTTATGTACTTATTGGTGCAAATAACATATTCATCATATTAAAAATGGAGCTATATATTATTGTATTCTAGGCTAATATGCATCATCTTATGAATCGAGCTATATCTTCTTGTATTTGAGGCTAGTACACACCTCTACAATTTGGATGCTATTTTCCTACCGAAAAAATGAACTATAACTTTGGAGGTACGAGGTTGTCTTATTGGTTGTGTTCTCTTACCTTTAGGTGCACAAATCATATCCAACTTGTAGAGAAATCAATATTGGAGATGGTAGTCATCCTTGTTGCAACCTTCTTCTTCATGGTTTAGGCATTGTAGATGTTAAAATATATCCTTGGACTCACCACCTTGTGTATTTCCTCTTTGAATACATAATGGGTTAAAGGATTCATGTACATATGAGTACCCAAATTTGTAAATGAGGGTGTAAATCTCCTTAATAGAATGTCTTCCAACTTGTTAATATTTCACTTCTTATACATGATAACAAGATGAAATTGTGGTAAACATCACATCTATTTTTAATGTATTTCTTGTTGAAGCTTACTCTCAGCCTACAAATATTGCAAAGGATATTAATTGATGTGGATGTTGGTCTTCTTTCCCATTAGATAATTCTTTCATATCTCAACATATCACGCTAGGGCATAGAGCTCATTTTCATATGTGGGGTTGTTCAGGATTACTCCATGAGACAATTAAGAATAATAGAAAAATGGCATACCTCGCTAAATTATTACTTATCCCATATTATACCATGTTACATTTATCATCACTTTGAAGGACTTTTGAAAAGTGGGAAATGTGAGAACTAGTGCTTGACTAGTCTTTCATACCAATCATTCAAAACATTTCTACTAATTATTTCTTAGCTTGAAACCCATGCCCTTCTTGTTATAATATGGATTGGTGTAGCCATAGCTAAAAATGATGTTATGGAATTTTGAAGGTATTGTGCTACTACCATAAATACATTGGTGGGAGTTATCCATTTGATGATGTCCTCCGTCTTCATAGGGTCAATCCTATGATCCCCACTTAATTATGTTACCTATGTCTATGTCTAATGTCTAGACCTTACATTGGTGATGCAACAAACTAGGGATACACATGCCTAAACAAAGTCATAGAGGCATATTCTCATTTACATGTGATTAAATCTTAACCCATAACATACTTACCATTATATACTAGAGGATCTGATGTTATGAAACTTCTACCACTTCATTTCCTACATCCTCCTAATCCATATACAAGTACATGAACTTAGTACTTTTTAAGCCAAATACTTTTTCATCACCTCTCAATAATTTATTATGGCATTCACCATAACTCATAAACTCATGAACCACTACTTCATTTTCTTCCACCAACCCTAAAACATGTATGTAATAATATACCTCCATTGTTCAATAGAAGAGCATTTTCAAAGTTTTCTTTAGTCGATAATCTCCCAACTGGGATAACCAGTAAATGTTTCAGTACTGCACCAATGATCAACCCCTATCCCAACAAATATTGTACCATGGATTGCTCACAAACAATTATATTCAGTAATGATAACACTAACTTCATCCCCATAGACATATATATTAAAAAAACAAGACTTAATATAACTTATGGATTAATGACCACCATTAGCATGTAGCCTATATTCCCATAGCCAATTGATCAGCAATTCGGCTAGAATACATCATGGACTTATCCCCTGAACATATGCCTATTTTCTATTGGCAGCGTGACACCACAGTGCTTCTTCACCAATTATTCAGTGTCATCACAAGCTTCCTACTAAGTGGCTACTTTGTTGATTTATCACGCAACCATCCTTCTCTATTTTATCTGTCAGTTATCCCATGCATCAAGTCGCAAATGGACCGCACCATGATGCCATGCAATAGCAGATCACCCTAACATGAACAATCCCTCCAATCCTTGCTAGTCTTGAGTAGAGGAAGAAACCGATGGATTCATTGCACATAATCAGTCAACAAGCTATAGAACCATGCCAATGGATTTCAAGACAATGAACTCCCATTGACTAGGCTGAGGAGTGTTGTACAGCTGAAGCTAAATCACACATATTTAATTAGCAGCAATTAATTAAATATACAGACAAAAAAGAAATCACACCAAAATGAACACCAGATTTATGTAGTAAAATTCTTCCCAAGGAAAATATCCACAGGGTAATGAAATTTGGTTTATTATATTTAAAGGAGAATTACAACAGTCAACATGTAAATCAATCCAACCCCTCAACCTTGCTAATCTATTAGTTTATATGGCTTACAATAGTTAAATACAATAAATGGACCTTTAACCAAACAATTATATTTAGTTGATTTGTGTCTAACTAAAAACTAAATGCTAAGATATGAAAGCACCCACATTCCATGTTGGGAAATTCGTTCACACAGTTCAACAAAAGTCTGTGAACAAACAAATTGAAAGTCTGTGAACAAACAAATTGAGATTCCAACCAGATCAGCACACAAGTCTTACAATCCCACTCCAATAAGAACACTGATCAAGCAGGTCTGGCGTCTTCTCCTTATCTCTTATCACATCCCAGAATGCTCGCAATCGAGATGAAGGGATTTTCCAGGGTGCTATGTTTCTCTCCAACATCTGTTAGAAGATTTACAGTGCACGACCCTTTATTAACAGAATGTGTGAAGCATGACCGCTCATCAATAATCATACATTGGGCTTCCGTGTCTTTTTTGAAAGATGAATTCCACATGTTCAACTTCAGATGTCACCCAGATGATAATCAATCTCTTCTATATCCAACCATTAAGTAACAGTAACATAATTGTAGATGTAGCAGTGTAGATTTATTTTGAATTCTGGATTTATCATGTGTAAAGAGGATCAAAATTTGAGGAAAATAGATACATAATATATATATTCTTAATGCCATTTCAGATAAATCAATTGCCATAGCTACTACGAAGTTCATCTACAAAATGCTAACAAGACTGTCTAGAATGTAAAAAAAACAAGACTGTCTAAAATGTAAAAATTAATATTCAACTTAATAAAAAAAAATGTGTTAATTATGTGTAAAAGCTTTGGTTTCAATATAGATTCATTGCAACATGGCTAAAATGATTCTCTTATGTCCAATTTGTTATGGTCATATTGATATAACTGCAAAAGCCGAACTGGGTTGTATAAGATGGCTATAGATGATTGGTATTTGTAGCAGTAAAATTTAAGAAGTGCTCCCAAATATATTTGGAAATGGTATAGCACCATAGGCCATATCCATGTCAATTTAAACTCCACCTGTAATAATGGCACATGTCAATTTAAACTCCACCTGTATTAATGGCACCTATAGTAATGGATGGAATTTCCCTTTGACTAGCCTTCAATTTCATTAGAACGAATCCTTTAACTGTTGAAACTATCCATGAGGATGGGTGGAGGAATTTTATATGGAACTAACCTAACCGATCATGCTAAATATAGTACACTTCTAGTTGACAAGGAACTTTGGGAGAGGTAATAATGATGGAGCTTTATAATATTAGTGAATATATTAGTCAATCAAAATTGATATGAAATTTAATTAATATGAAGTTAAAAACATTCTTATTGTTATAATTTTTTTTGTTTTGAACAATTTCTAATTAAAAATAATTTCATTATTTCTTTTGTTTGTTAGTTTGTTATTGACTATTCTATATCTCGAGAACAACAATCTCATTATTTCCCTTGACAACATTAATAAAATAAAAAAATAAAAATTATTTCCCTTGACAACATTAATAAAATAAAAAAATAAAAACAAAGAAGTATTTTCACATTAAATATTATACTAATATTATACTATACTTTTGGATTAAGAAATATTATACTTCTGGATTAAAAAGTATATTAAATCAAATACCGTCATTTACTTATGGATTGAGAGGTACATTAAATTAAATTCTCTCATTTATATGTTCTTCTATATTAAATAGTCTCATAAATAAATAGAACTTATTCTCCGACGATGAGCAATATTAAACTCCGACTCTCTCATAAATAAAAACTTAACTATCGACATACGTCTTAGTTTTTGTAATCCCTAGCTTGGGTCACGACACCCATCCTTGTTTTTCGTAAACATCCATATCCGCACTGCCTCTTGTGGGAGACAAGCATAAACGAAGAAGAAGAGAGTGTTTCTCTAAGAACTTACACTTCTAACAAGACGATGAGAATGAATGGGACACGCCCGCCCTTGATATGCCAGAAAGCGGGTTTCAAGATGCATGCCTCGAGTCACATCATTCCTGACCCCCTCTTAACATCGGATCAAGGTGTAGTTTAGTTTTAATTGAATTTTTTTTTGGTTTGGTTAGTTTTTTGTGATGGAAATTTGTTCATTTTAGAGTATTTTTTTTCACCATAAGAGATTCATTTGTCTTTGATGATGGGTGGAGTGTCTACTCGAAACATTGGAATTTTCAAAACATTGCATATAGTTTTATCCAACAAAATTTGCTAATAATATATCTTCTCTTTATCAATGGCACACACCATGGAGATGGATTCCAAATATTTATGGGTTGTTATATTTTCCATTGTGGGGATATTCACACCAAATTTAATTATTCACTTGGTTAGGCAGCGAAAGCAAAACAAGGAAAATATAACAAAGCATAAACTAAGAAAGATCAAACACGCATAAAACCAAGCACAACAATCATATACTTGACACAGTGATTTATGTAGAAACCCCAATCGGGAAAAAACCACGGGCAATAATTATCGGTCTTCTATTATTCAAGGGAGAATTACAATAGCCTTGATAGGCATACAACCATCCTCTCCTCACACACTGAACTTGCTTTCACTCGCATTGTCCTTTGTAACACACCCACCACGGGGCTAGAAAATTTTCGGCTTTCTTTCCTTATTCTTGAGGGACAACACTCCCCGAGATCCTAAGGAGCCTAGCGCAGACCCTCCTTCCCCTTTAAAGCCCCTCATATGACGGTGGCTATGCCCACAGTCCTTACCGAGAAGGCACTTCTGCTATCGCGATACGGGGAGTCGTGAGGCAAGCGATCCCTTGTTCTCTTGACTTTCGAAGGGTCGAAACCCGAAATGGACCTAACCGCTTATCGAGATTCATAACAACTCGCAGTAAGTTTCGTACTCTACCCTTCGGGGTTTCTACCATCGAGATTTCGGGATGTGGGACGACAAGAGGTCTCGCGCCTAGGTTTCACGGGAGTCAAAACTCTGAAACACCAAACTCTAAACATACTTCACTATTTTGGGATTTCCTTCATCAAGATTTCAGGATATGTGACGGCAGGAGGTCTCACACCTAGGTTTCCTGGGAGCCGAAACTCTGAAACACCAAACTCTATACATACTTCACTATTTTGGGATTTCCTCCATCGGGATTTCGGGATATGCGACGACGGGAGGTCTCGCACCTGGGTTTCCCGGGAGTCGAAACTCCGAAACACCAAACTCTATACATACTTCACTATTTCGGGATTTCCTCCATCGGGATTTCAGGATATGTGACGACAGGAGGTCTCGCACTTGGGTTTTCGGGGGCTGAAACTCCAAAACACCAAACTCTAAACATGCTCCACTATTTCGGGATTTCCTCCATCGGGATTTCGGGATATGCGAAAATAGGAGGTCTCGCACCTGGGTTACCCGGGAGATGAAATGTCGAAATATCGAGACTTATCCACTTGCTATCATTTTAGTATTTCGCAAGTCGGGATTTTGGGACTTGTGAGTACAAGGGAACTCGCCCTTGGGTATTCTGGGTATCGAAATGTCGAAATATCGTGACTTACTCGCACGCTATCGTTTCGGGATTTCGCAAGTCGAGATTTCACGACTTGCGAGTACAAGGGAACTCACCTTTGGGTATTCCAGGTACCGAAATGCCGAAATATCGTGACTTACCCACATGCTATCATTTCGGGATTTCACAAGTTAGGATTTCGAGGCTTGCGAGTACAAGGGAACTCGCCCTTGGGTATTTCGGGTACCGAAATGCCAAAATATTGTGACTTACCCGCATGCTATCGTTTCAAAATTTTGCAAATCGAGATTTCGAGACTTGCGAGTACAAGGGAACTCACCCTTGGGTATTGCAGGTACTGAAATGCCGAAATGTGGAAGTCTAAGAGGACCATTCTCTCTGATGCAGGGTTTTAAGAGTTACGCCATAAAGTCCTCCAGCAAATCCTTGGGTAAACTTTCGAAAAGGGTGTCCCTGTGGGGAGATATATCCAGAGCATTACTTGAGACAATTAAGGGAATAAATTTCTCGAGAACAGACTTGAAAACTGAATCCGTTCAAAACATATATATATATATATATATATATATATATATATAAGCCATAGGTAGTCTTTCCAATATAAGCATACAACCACCATTTCTTATCAAAACACCATACAGACAGTCTTATACTGAAACCATTCATAATTTCACAAACCATGAACATACATGTCAGAATATTAATTTCAAGATACAAGATATAACACTTATCAGAAAAAACACCAGGTTTGATGCAACTGCTGAGAGGGGTACTTGTTTCCACCCAACTGTAGGCTCAGTGATTCTGAATGGATTTACCACTAGACACCCCCGAGCTTAGACCACGATGTTGTGAGACTAAGTCTTTGTTCATCAGAAGTCGAGAACGAAGGTTACTCTCCTTCTTCTCCGCTTATCAATCACTCTGTATAATTTTTCCAGAATCCTTCTGATTTCTCCCCTCTTGAGATCTCCGTCGCGACTAACCCCTCCCACACCTCTTTCCCGACTTTTATTTTCCAGTAAGGTTGTGTGTGGCACAAGCTCCCCCATGGTGGTCAGGTCTGAGGCTTCCACAGATGGGCGGTTCACCCCCATCCCTCATTAACTCATGAGGAGCCTCTTCACCTACCAACCTGGCGAGTAATTCATTTTGGGGCCAGTGAGATGCTCCTGTTCTTCCGGCCAGTGAAGACCAAATATGGTATTTGTTTCGGTGGAAGTTAATTCCACCATTCCAGGTGCCTTCCACCACCTTTCATTATCCATCGTGGTCTCTTTTCAGCACATCCCCCTCCCAACAGTCCTGCAACATATATTCATAACATTATTTACATTCGTTGACATTTTATACTAAGGTCCATTCAAAATCACACATTCACATCGTTGAGTCTGCCATAGTTCTTGGTCAGTATAGTTATGTTTACAGACTGAGGGAAACATGGTGTTACATCCTCTGCCTCTATCGGTATGCTCGTATATATAACATCTATCACTCAGTTACATAGACTGATCATGAATAGATCACATAGTTAAAGGAACAATTCATAAGATTGCATGCATGCACATGTGCATCTGCATATACATGTGAACGCATGAGAAAATTCGTTGGCATGTTTCCAACAATCTCCACCTTGACAAGAATTTTCCTAATATATCATGCCCTTAATTAATTCATCACCTTTTCTGCAAACCAAGAGAAGACAGACACCACCGTAGCTTCTCTAACAAAACTGGTTTTGTAAACATATCTGCAGAATTCACTTTTGTATGGACTTTTTCCAGAGCCACTCCACCTTCATCAACAACCTGTCTTACAAAATGGTACTTGACAAAAATATGCTTCGTCTTACTGTGATAAGCTATATTTCTAGCCAAATGAATAACACTTTGACTATCGCAAAATACTTTCACTTTGTCCTGCATCCTTCCAAACTCACCCAATAAACCCTGTAACCAAATTGCCTCCTTGCATGCATGTTAAGCACCCATATACTCTACCTCAGTAGTAGATAAAGTGACTATATTTTGAATCTTTGACATCCAACTAATAGGTCCTCCTGCAAGAGTAAAGACATATCCTGAAGTCGATCTCCTTTTGTCCAAGTCACCTGCAAAACCTAAATCTTTGTAACCATCATAGGTGACAGAATAATTGCTTGTGCCTCTAAGATATCGAAGAACCCATTTCACTGCTTCCCAGTGCTCTTTTCCTGGATTTTCCATGTATCGACTAACAACACCAACTGCATGTGAAATATTTGGTCTAGTACTCACCATCGCATCATCAAACTTACCACTGCATTAGCATATGGTACATGAGACATATAATCATTTTCTTCATCATTACTAGGACATAAACCTGAAGAAAGATTGAAATGGGAAGCCAAAGGGATCTGTACGAGTTTCAAATTATTCATACTAAATCTCATAAGTATTTTCTCGACATACTTCTCTTGTGATAGCCACAACTTACCATTTTTCCCGTCTCTATGTATCTTCATGCCTAAGATTTCGTTTGCTTCTCCTAGATCCGTCATATCAAAAGTCCTAGCCAATTGATCCTTCAACCTGTTGCTTTCGACCATGCTCTTTCTTGCCACAAGCATATCATCAACATATAACACCAAAATAATGAACATGCCATTTTCCAACCTTTGAAAGTAAACAAAATGACCATATTCACTCCTTGTAAAATTTAGGCTCACCATGAAGGAATCAAAATTCGTGTACCATTGCCTATGAGACTGTCTCAGGCCATACAATGACTTCTTGAGTTTGCAAACAAACCTCTTACTACGATCCTGAAAAAACCCTTCTGGTTGTTCCATATATATATCCTCATCTAAATCTCCATGTAGAAACGTTGTTTTAACATCTAGCTGCTCCAAGTCAAGATCAAGTAAACAAACTAGTGCTAACATAACACGAACTGAAACAAGCTTCACAACTGGTGAAAATATCTCATGAAAATCAATGCCTTCCTTTTGAGAATACCCTTTTGCTACCAGTCTTGCTTTATTCCTTTCGACTTTATCATCAACACCATTTTTCAGTTTGTAGACCCACCTGCAGCCGACAGCCTTCCTGTCCTTTGGAAGTTCTACCAAGTCCCATGTTTTATTCCTCTCTAAGGCATCCATTTCTTCTTTCATAGCTTTCTTTCATTGAGCACTTTCAGATACCTTAATTGCTTCCTGAAAAGAACTAGGTTCTCCATCAATAGAAACCAAAGCCACAGATGAAGCATAATAGTCATACCTTGTAGGAGGATTCTTGACCCGTGAATATATCATCATAGATGGTTGAGGCATATCCTCATTTTCCTGGATATTTTCTGCATATTCATCTTCTTCTTCTTCTTCTGGAACTTCTTCATGCTCCTACCTTTTTGAAGATGGTTGAGTTTCCAACTGAATTTGTTGAATTTGTTGTACTTGTTCTTGTCTCACTTCAACATCTACCAATTATAATTTTAAGAGTGAGGATTCATCAAATACTACATCTCTGCTTATGATGAGTTTGTGGGAAATAGGATCCCACAGTCTATACCCCTTAACTCCATCACCGTAACCAACAAAGACATATTTCTTTGATCTAGGATCTAACTTAGAACACTATTTTTTAGAAATAAGAGCATAAGCATCACAACCAAATATTCTCAGATTTGAAAAATCACATGAATGACCTGTCCATACCTCTTCTGGAATCTTACAGTTTATTGCAGTTGATGGTGACTGATTTATCAGATAGCATGCTGTAAGAACTACTTCTTCCCACAATTCCTATTGCATCTTGGAATTACTGAGCATGCTCCTTGCTCTTTCTATAAGAGTCTTATTCATGCGTTTAACAACACCATTCTGCTAAGGAGTATAAATTGTGGTCTTATGTCTTTCGATCGCAACTTCCTTGCAATAGTTCTCAATTTCCATAGATGTGAACTCACCTCCATTATCTGTCCTTAAACACTTAATTGACCTATCAGTTCTCTTTTCAACCAAACCTATGAATTGCTTAAAAGTAATAAATACATCAACTTTTCTTTTAAGTAAATAGACCCAAACCTTTATAGGGTAATCATCTATAAATGTCACATAATATGACGATCCTCCAAAATAAACTGCAAGGGATGGTCCCCAGACATCTGAATGAATGTAGTCAAGAATACCATTGCTTATATGCCTTCTTGCTTTAAACTTATGTCTACACTATTTTCCAAAAACACAATACTTGTAGAAATTCAAATTCACAAACTTCAAACTTGGAAGTGACTTATGATCAACCAATACCTTAATCCCTTTCTCGCTCATATGACCCAAATGCTAATGCCATAAACGAACAGAGTCACTTGCATCTTCATATGCTACCACTACTTGATTTACTTATGTCCTTCCTTCAACTTGATAAAGGTTCTTGATCCTCTTTTCCTTCATGACAACTAAGATGCCTTTGGACACCTTCAATACTCCACCTTGAGTTGTACACATGTAACCAATAGAATCTACAACTCCCAAATATATCAAGTTATTTCTTAGTTCGGGTACATGTATTACATTTTTTAATGTTCTTATAGAACCATCATGCATTCTAATCCAGACGCTACCAACTCCAACAATTTTACAAGAAAAATCATTTCCCATAAAAATAACACCATCATCAATAGATTGGTAAGTTGAGAACCAATTTCTATGAAGACACATGTGGTTGGACGCACTGGAATATAACAACCAATGTCGATGTTGATGTGAAATGTCACAAGTAGACAATACCTCATCAACCATACCTAAACTTGAACCTGAAATTGTTTCAGCTACATTATCTTCCTTTGCTTCTTTTGTGGAGTCCTCCTTAGTTTCATTATGTCTTTTTCAGCAATCCTTCTTGAGATGCCCAGATTTTCCACAGAACCAACATTTCTTCTTACTCTTCTTGCCCTTTGATTTAGACCTTGATGTACCCCTCTGAATTTTCCCTCTTTCTGTAGATAGTCCTCTGACCACCATTTCTTTTGTTGTAGAGTTTTCCTGATTGGATTTCTTCCTCATTTCCTCACACAACAAAGCTCCCACAACAATGTCATAATCAATGGCATCTGTTGTGTTAAACCATGCATTTGTGACCATATGATCCCAAGACTCAGGCAACGAACACAATAGCGTAATAGCCTTATCCTCATCATCAAACTTTACTTACATAACAGTTAATTGAAAAATCAAACTATTGAAGACATTCAAGTGATAAGTAATTTTCATACCTTCTTTCATCTGCAAGTTGTACAACTGCCTATTTAAGAAGATTCTATTTGATAAGTTCTTTGTCATATACAGACTCTCCAATTTGTTCCACAAACTTGTTGTTGTCATCTCTTCAACGATGTTAAACAATACCTCATCTTCTAGACACAGGAAAACAATACTGAGGGATCTTGCATCCAGATCCTCCCAGTCCTCGTCTGTCATGCTTGTCGCTTTCTTTGACCTTCCAACCAAGGCCTTTTGCAATCCTTGTTGCACAAGAAAATCTTGCATCTTGAGCTTTCACAGTGCAATGATATTCTTACCACTTAACTTTTCAATCTCAAACTTGGAACTTTTCACTTTCGCCATTAGCAGAAACAACTCCAAAACCCACTTCTTATAAACTAAACCCTTTTAAATATGAAGGAATAATGGTATGAACCCCCAAATAAATATTAAATAAAAAAGGGTTCAAAAAACAATTATTTAATGTGTATAACTTAAAACCTTTTAAACATCCACGTTTATTCAAAGTTCACCTCCAACCACAATCGATTCTCCATAGTAAGACAAAAGAGGAGCTCACCTTTATTAAATCTCACCTCCACCTTAATTAAATAATCGATCCTCTACATTTTAATAAAAAAGTCAACCGTTCATACTTTGCAAAAACAATTAGTTTATACCATGCAAATTTTTGTTTTTTAAGATCGTCACACCCTCTATGAGTATCACTTGTGACGATTTCAAAATCGTCGCACCATGTCAATATATAGCTTGTGACAATTAGGACCCAAATTGTCAAACCTGGTACTACTATGTGCCTGTGACGGTGTCGCATTGTGTACAATGTATGGCCTGTGACGACGACGCACTGTGTGTTGTGTACGGCCCGAGACGATTCCACACTTTTCGAAAATTTCATAAGTTTGTGTGCTATTGTCGCACTGTCCCACAGGGACGACCCATGACGATGTAATAAAACCCATCCTAGGCTCTCCACTTCCACTTCACTCAGCTCGGCTCGGCTCTTCGATTGAGCGACTAGATTATTTTCTCCTTCTCTCTTTGCTCCTTCAACTCTTTTCTCTGATACCACTTGTTAGGCAGCGGAAGCAAACCAAGGAAAATATAACAGGGCATAAACTAAGAAAGATAAAACATGCATAACACCAAGCACAACAATCATACACTTTACACAGTGATTTATGTGGAAACCCAAATCGGGAAAAAACCACGGGCAATGATTATCGGTCTTCTATTATTCAAGGGAGAATTACAATAACCTTGATAGGCATACAACCATCCTCTCCTCACACAATGAAATCGCTTGCACTCGCATTGTCCTCCAGATCTATGGGTATGTTCATATATACAACATATATCACTCATTTACACAGACTAATCATGAATAGATCACATAGTTACACAAACAGCTCATAAGATTGCATGCATGCGCATGTGCATGTGCATCTGCATGTGAATGCATGAGGAAATTAGTTGGAATTTTCCCAACACACTTGATAGGCATATACTTATTTGATGCTATATAGTGGGCCTAATGGTTAAGAATATGTGTTTCCTCCTAAGAGGTCACAAGTTCAAATCCGGAGAGGGGAAGGGTATGTATACCTCCATAGACTTTACTAGTCAAATTATTATTATTATTATTATTATTATTATTATTTTACTGAGGCTATTACTATTATTATTTTACCGAGGCCAAAATATTAGTATTATTGAAAAAATAAACACCTACTCATGTATCCTTTGACTATCCGTACTTGTTTTATATGATCTTAACATTCAATATAGTGTTCCGATGGATAATTAAGGAATTCCTTATTTTCATACAAAACCATGAGAATAGGACAATCCCTCTATCTCACCCAAAAGCATTCAATTTTCTTAAAACAAAAAGATATTTTATTATGAAAATAGCAGGATGGCATCATTCACAAGAATGATTACAAATATTATACAACAAAATTCTGGAGATATGGCTCTATACTCTAAGTAGCACACCAACGTGTACAACTAAATGAGTAATATATATGTCATAAGTAGGATAATAGTAGCTGAATATTTAGGGGTTTTAATTATCAATTAGGATTTTGTCTTAATAACTTGACAACGCATCAGATGGGGACACGCACATGTACATGTGTTGTTAGAGAAGTCTAGTTGTTGATAGTAAGTTAAATCTAGGGTAGTTTGAGTTTGATTTTAATTAGAACTATGTTTCCTTGTTTCCTTTATCTTGTTTTGTTGTATTAGAAAAATAGAGGATGAATACAAGTTTTGTGAAATATAGTTTGCTAAAGGATTTGCAAATACTCTATTTTTTATGTAATGTTTTCCCCTGTTTCAGATTCTTGTTTTAAGTTTCATGGTATGAAATCAGGTTGGAAAACATTGTTGAAGAGAAGTTAAGTTTCCTGAAGTTGTAGAGAGAAGAATAAAAAAGTTTAAGATGGAGAGATGGTCACATTTGTTGCAAGAGATCCTCATAGGATACTAGAATGATTTTATGGCGTTGGATTTAATCTATGGAAAATCGGGATGAAGATGTTGATGTTGAATAAGGATTTGCTCAATATAGTTGAAGGGACTGAGACTAACCCTACCCAAGATGTAGATTTGATTAGTAAGTGTGAGGAAAAGGAAGGTAAAGCTCGTTCATGCATACTTTTAAGTTTGAGTGATAATGTTCTTTTGCATGTAAGTGAGGAAACAATGATTTCAGTACAAGATTATATCTTTGAAGAACATTTTTCCAGTTAAAAATGAAGGAAGCACAAAAGATAATAAACTTTACAAATCAGTTTAACTCTCTCAAAAACCAATTGGAAACATGTGGGTCAGTGATTGCAAAAGAAGATGTTGTTATGACACTCCTTGGGAGTTTTCTAGAATCGTATTCTAGATTGGTAGTATCGTTGAGCACTCAAGCTAACCTAGATTTTCCTATAGTGACAACAACATTACTTCAAGAAGAAATCAAAAGGAAGGATGTTGAATTGAATGATGAGAATCCTATAGTGCTACTTTCAGTGGAAAATAAGGGAAAATAAAAGAAGAAAAGTGACAACAATTTTAATCTCTCCGAGTGCAATGTCTCAAAGAATGGTAAAGACACAAAGGAGGAGAAAAATAAGGGAAAATGTTTTTATTATGGGGCTCCTGGACATTTTAAGAAACAATGCAGAAAATGGTTAGCATGAGTAGAAGAGGTAAAGAAGAGGAAGGAAGCTGAAGCTAATATGAATTCAAGAAACAATAAAGAACAATTATTTTCGATCACCACATTCCCATATTCTAATTTTTCAAATTGATGGTATTTAGATTCAGGAGAAACTCAACACGTGACACCTGAGAAAACTTGGTTTACGTCAATAATACCCAAAGTAAGGAATGTCAATATTGGATATGATAGCAAACATGAGATGTTGGGAATTGGAAATATCTCATTGAGGATGTCAGATGGTGCACAAAAGAAAATCCAAGATGTATGGTATGTCCCTACTCTAGCAAAAACTCTTTTGTCAGTGAGTAAGATTATTGATGCTGGAATAATTACACCGCTTGATAACAATGTATGTGTCCTAAAGGATGTTGAAGCACTAACAATTGCTAAGGGAATTAGAGATGGTAATATGTACAAGTTATGTACAAAAGTACCCGAAGAGGTGTTGAAAAAAAATGATAATAAAAAATCATATTTAGTACTTTGGCATCGTAGATTTGGACACACAAATACGCATTCACTTGAAGTATTAAGAAACAAACAACTTGTGGAAGGTTTGAATTTAAATTTTCCAGTTGAGTTGGGAGTGTGTGAAGGTTTTTGTTTAGACAAGCAGCATATATTCCCCTTCTCAAAGAAAGGAGCAACAAGAGATAAGGATAAAATGGAGCTCATACATTGAGATATTTGCAGTCCAATGCAAACATTGACATAGAAAGGGGAAAGGTATTTTATTACCTTTATTGATGATTTATCTAGAATGAACTTCGTTTATTTTCTCAAAAATAAATCACATGCATTAGACATGTTTAAGATTTTTAAAGCATTTGGTGAGAAACAGTTAAGAAAACCTTTGAAATGATTTAGATGTGATAGTGGAGGTGAATATACCTCAAATGCTTTCAAAAAAAAAAATTCAAAGGAAGGTATCAAAATTGATTACATTCTTCCCTATTCACCACAATAAAACGGTGTGGCAGAAAGAAGGAACAAGACTCTCATTGAAAGTGCTAGATGCATGCTTAAGAGTAGCAACTTATCTAATGTATTTTTGTCTGAAGCAGTTTCTATGGAAACATATATTCAAAACAGGTTTCCAGCTAATGCATTGCATAAGAATACCCCCTATGAGGCATGGTATGGAAGTAATACAAGTGTCAATTGTTTGAGAATTTTTCGTTGCCTAGCATACACACATACCAGGTGAAAAACGAAGGAAGATACATGATAAGACCAAAAAATGTATAATGGTTGGATACATCTTGGATTCAAGGGGATACCAAATTTATGATCCTATAACATGAGATTCTAGTAAGAAGAGACATCATTTTTTATGAAAATTCAGTTCTACAAAAATCAACAGAGACAAAAAATATTAAGGAATCAAAAACAAATTTTTATGTTCTTGGATCCGAAGAAAAGTCTGAGCATGAGGATTCCACTCCAGAAATACCAATACAACATTCATCCATACAACATACATGAAATGTTCAAGGAGGGATGAAACTTTGTAGATCAACAAGACCTAGAAATCCCACTCAAAAAAAATTAGAGTCATATGCACTTCATATAGCAATTGATGAACCACTCACTGTTCAAAAAGAATTTGGAAGTACTCATGCAACAAATTGGAAACAAGAAATGGATATTGAATATGAATCACTCATAAAAAATCAGACTTGGGAACTCACAAGTCTTCCACTAAGAAGAATAGTAGTTGGGTGTAAATAGTTACATAAACAAAAGTATAAGTCGGATGGATCTATAGATCGCTACAAGGCTCATTTGGTGGCGAAAGGTTACACCCAAATTGTAGGTTTAGATTATCATGATACTTTCTCACCTATAGTCAAGATAACATCCGTTAGAGTTTTGTTAGCCATTGTAGCAACCTTAAATTTTCATGTACATCAACTAGATATAACAACAACATTTTTAAATGGGTTTTTAAAGGAAGAAATATATATGGAACAACTAGAAAGATATACACAAGAAGGAAAAGAGCAAGTGGTCTGCAAATTGTATAATACATTGTATGTACTGAAATAGTCCTCAAGACATGGTATGAAAGTATTGATGGGTTTCTTCAAAATGAAGGATACATGAGTTGCAATGTTGATTTGAATGTCTACATCAAGCATGCTGTTGAGTTAGTCATAATTTTGGTGAGTTAGTCATATTGAATATATACAAGTGAATGAGGTAACCAAATGATATCTAAGTTGAATTTTAGAGGGAAGGAGAAATAAAGAAGGTTGAAATTCAAGGGAGGATAAATTCTTTTGATGATGTTTTCTAAGGTATGTTATTTACAGGTCATCTCACCATTTTCGCAATAATTTTTTTTATAGAATGATTTAGGTCGTGAAATTGGGAGGTCGTTGATCCAACATATCCAAGTAGCGGTGATACAAATTTCATCTTGTGGGTTGTTTTATTTTTGGCGTTACACTCCGTGGAAAATAAGGTTTGTGACTCGTCCTGAAACTAGTCTAAAAAAGGTGTTTCGGGTAAAAGCGTCATAATTTCTTCATAAAAGATCCAAATTTAGTAAAACCAAATGTATTGGTTAGAGTACAATCTATAGTATTGTGTGTACCATTTTTAGATCCATACAAGAAACATTTCGTGTGGGGAACACTCTACAAGTTCTCTCTCTAGAATAAGCCATAATTCAACAATCTATGCCATTTTTTCTATAAATCCTTTTCTGAGAGGTTCCAAGCAGTGAAATCTGGAGAAATTGCAAAAAAGGAACTAAAGAACATTTTGTACCATGATAGGTAAAAAAAATCTTATATCTTTATTCATGATAGGTACATAGTTATGATTATTTCAATTTAGGGTTGTTGACTAATCCAAAACTAGTCATGTGAGACTAAAGTAAAGTTTGATGAAAATGTTAGTCTCTTGTTGTTAAAGTTAAGGAAGGTTTGCAGCTATGTGATTATATACACCAGGTCTATTACAGAGTTAAAAATAAGATTTTGATGATGAAATTTATGAGGGATTTTGGTTGAGGTACATGTTGGGTACATGGTTGAGACAAGTAGTTTATGAGTTGGCACATACATGAGGTATATAGTTGATGATGTTGGTACAACTTGATGAGTCATAATTGATGAGTAGTTGATACATGATTGGTACATACTTGGTACATTATTGGAGGTACTTGTGATCCATATGGATATAAGTGGCCCACCTTTTCCAACTGGCTCAAAACAATTTTCTGGAAATTTTGGTAATTTACTATTTTTAGCAGTTTTCACTTCTGGAGCCGTTTTGAGGCCCTAAACAATGTTTTTGGGAAAAAAGATTTTCAATATGAAATGTCCTTTGATATTATGCATACAATTAATCTCCTCAATGATACCTTTCCAACGGGCTATCATACGCCTAAAACGGAGATTGTATGCAAAAGTTACGACCGCGGGAAGTTGATGTACTAACTTACCCAAATGGGGCACACATGACTTTTGACACTTCATCTCTTAAGGTTAGGTTTTTAGATTTATAGGGTTTTTGAAATTTCTTCTTATTGTAAAAATTCCTTCAAATCCTCATTGTAATCATCTTCTTGCGAATGAGCACAACCATCACATCTCTTCTCAGAGATAAGCCGCCACTATTCCAGCAAGTTTGTTTCCGCTGCATTTTACAGTTTTTAGCTTATTTCGTTATTGAATAGAAAACCAGTTTTATTGTATCTCTTTTATTTTGTATTAAACACCTGTTAATAATTTGTATTCATTTCGTTCTTCTCATAAAATCTGGATTAGTGGTATCAAAGAGGTCTTCTCCTTATTGTCTTAATGCATCTCCCCAACAAGGTCGGAGTACAAAGAGTTGGGTCTTGAGCTTTCTTATCTTAAGGAAAAAATCTCTCGCACGCCCAAGCGAACTCTCATGGTAGGAGAAAAGAAAGATGACAAGATAAGACATCATTTCAAAATGTTGATTGAGGAATCCCTCACGCAATAGAGGAACGAGATGATGGATAGTTTCGCACAAATCCTTCGACGGCTACCAACAGGAAACACATCTTCTTCGAACGAAGGTGTCGTCCCCTTCAAGGTACAAATAAAATTCAATATTCCTATATTTGAAGGTCATATAGACGCAGATGTTGTAGACAAGTGGTTGAATCTACTATAAGGGTAATTTTTTGTCCATAACATTTCGAAAAGATAAAAGATTACTTTTGCGCTCCTCAAAGTCGCTCCCCATATAAAAGATTGGTGGGAAAATTTATGTGAGCAAAAGGAAACAGAGGAACCATCATTATTTTCAGTCACAACCACCTGGGAATCCTTCAGGGATGCTATTAAAGAACAATACTACCCTGTCGGAATTTATGACGACCTGTATACCAAATGGACCACACTGCAGCAAGAAAGAGACCAAGCAATGCCAGATTTCACAAATATATTTGTAACACATCCACTATCATAATTTAAAATTTTTGGGTTAATTTCCCACAAATGAGAAGTCCCCACAAACCTACCTTAGCGAAATGCCAATCCCTGGTTCAATATCGAGATTCAGGGTTTCTAATGTCAAAACTCATTCACCCCCATGACTCGCGATCCTCCAAATCCCGATGCGCTCCTTACGCATTAAGTCCCCAAGCCAAGCCTGTGGTTTACTGCCTTTACGAACGTGGTCTTACCTTCTGTGCGGGGATACTCTTATCGGAGTTTCAGGATTTCCGTTGTCGTAATTCACGAGTTCTCAGAACTCGCAGTTCTCTGATCCCCGATATGATCCTAACGCATTAGCCCCCTATGCTATACAATAGTCTATGTGACCACTTACCATAAGACCACAGCCGTATAACCTCCCATCGGGATTTCGGCATTTGTGATGACGCAGAACACATGTCCACGAGAATTGCGAATTCCCGATTCGCGACGTGCCTTTCTGATCATGTTAGCCCCACTGGTTTAGTCCCTGGTCCACATGACCAACTCCGTGATCACTACCTTGTCCCCATCGGGGCTACGGGGTTTCCCATGTCACAAGACCCACGTCCACGGGACCCGCAGTATCCCGATTCCTGATTCTCTCCGGGTGCTTGACACGCGTCCTTCCTACAGCTCCGTCCTCCTCCGCGAATGGGCTTGACGGCTGGCTCCCACCCATCGGGGTTTCGCAGTTCGCGATTCCGTATGGCAAGAATTCCTTGCATTCGAAAACCTCGATATGTTGATTCTCGATTTTTCGAACTCTGACTTTCTGGGATCTCTCGCCACGTGTCCCTGCAATTTGGACGGTTTAGATCCTATCGGGAGATCGCGGATCGCGATCTCCTGTTACACAATTTCCTTACCATCGAAAACTCCGATGAACAAAACACCGACGACGCACGATCCTTTGCCACCTGTCCTCGCAGACGGACGGTCCGGGTTGATTCTCGGGGTTTCGGGACTTATGATGTCCTGGTTCTCATGGCCTCGATAACTCTGATTTCCCGATCCACGACTCTATGGGATCCTCTGACACGCGTCCTCGAACAATGGATGGTCCAGATCTGATCGGGAAATCATGTATCGTGATTCCAATATGTAACGGTTTTTATACTCCCCAAATATTCAATAGTAAAAATCCCGATGCCTCCCAAACGCTGACACATGTCCTGCCGGGATCAACGGCTAGGATTCGTTCTCTGCACACTAGGGTTTAACTCCGGCGCATCTTCTCCAGATCCAACAGCTGACGGGTAATTGGACCGAGATCTAACGGCCTAGATTCGTTCTTTTGGGTCTTGGAGTTTACGCACCCAATTTCACGTTGCTCATGATGATAGAGGACAAAGGGTCAAGGTATGTAACGCCTTCATTACTCCCATCAATCTAATGGTCGTGAATGACTATGGGTCCTCCGACGAGATCTCATCCGTCGACTTATTTCATCTCGCAACATTATTATCCTGGAACCTTAACATGATCGTTTCTCCTCGTACAGAGTTAATAAGGCCTGTGCGTTCGAGTCCTTATTCTGGGTTCTTGGTGAACCTTTCCAAGGGGGAAATCTCTGTGAAGAGATTCCTGCCGGGGCAGTTTCGGAAGCAGGTAAAGGAAGACAGCTTCCCGAGAACGGCTGGGCATGATTATATTCATCTATCAACAAAAGTCGAGCACGGTTTCCTCCGTGTTAAGCATATATCAACTTATTCGTATCAAGCACTACGCGGACATTCACATGCTGAAACCATTTGCAATTTCACAGCTCTATGAGCCAATAACTACTTCTCATTATCAATTACTGCACAGATATTCTTACACAGGAGATATTTACAATTATACAAGTCTATGAACATATGTGACAGCATATAAATGTAAAAACGCAATATAAGTAAAATACTTATCAAAATAACTTCAGCAATGGAAGCAACTGCTGAGAGGGGTGCTTGTTTCCACCCAACCGTAGGCGTAGCGACTCCTACTGGATTTACCACTAGCCACCCCCGAGCTGAGACCACGATGTCCTGAGACCTGCATCTCTCTGTCTGTCAGTTCCCAGGAGCGAAGGTTGCAATCCTTCATCCTGCGATCACTCACTCTGCGTAGAAAGTTTCCAGAGTTCCCCTTGCGTCTGCCCTCTCAATCGCCTCTTCCATACGCCTTATCCTCTCGCGAGGTTGCGTGTGGCGCGATTTCCCTCGCACTGATCAGGCCTGACGGCTCTACGGATGGGCGGCTCACCATCCCATCCCTCATCAAGCCATCCGCCTACCAGTCTGTGAGCCATTAATTTTCAGGGCCAGCGAGTCGCTTTTGGTTCTCCAGGCTAGTGGAGTCCAAATACGGTATTTAATTCTCAGTGGAAGTTAACGCCACCTTTTCAGGTGCCTTCCACTGCCATCGTGGTCTCTTTTTCTGCACATCCCCTCTCAGCAGTTCTGTAATATAAATTCATAATGTTATTTACATTTTCATCATGCTTTAGCATGGTAATTCGTGTATTAGGATTAATTACAAATTTGGGGGAAACAGGGTGTTACAATTCCCTCCCCCTTAAAGGAACACTGTCCTCAGTGTTCTTTCTCAAAACACCTGTCATGCCTTTCTTATTCGGCCACTTCCGACGTCTTGATCTTCGTC